>JASUUJ010000037.1:0-285000 GCA_030449895.1 Citrus mangshanensis
CAGTGTCACAAATGGAGATATTCAAGATTCAATTCTCAAATTTCAGCTTCAAAACAAAGCAAACTCACAAGACTTAGCTAGCTCTACAAAACCCTCATAGATGAAGAAACAAACAATTAATAATGTCTTAATTTAAAACTTGAAGGAAGTGAATAAAGATATATATGAAACGAAAGTGTGTGATAATGTTAATAATCATGCACCAACCACATTATTTTAAATTTACTAAAATAAAATAAATTTATTAGAAAGAATCAAGAAGCATGGAAGTTGAAAGTTGAGAGAACCTTTGATTGAACTCAAGGGAGGTTGGAGTGCGGGCAGTGAATGGAAAATGATTCTTTCGTGTTATTTGAGATGTAAAGGCTTAAAGTGTATGGCTACTTTCCTTATTATTATTAATTTTCATTAAAAAAGTAAGAGCAGGGTTTGATGCTTAAACATTTTACTGTTATATGAAGTATATCTTATTTGTTGAATCAACAAATTTCTTAAAAAATAAATACTAATTTTGGTGTGAAATACAAATTTTTGGTAATGGTGTGTTACTTGATGCTTGATAAATTCGTTTTTCAATATTTGTATTATTAATTGTCTTATTGTAAGATGTAAGGTATCTTAGATCCTTTGTTAGGAAATTGAAACTATAAAGAATCCTATCAAAGCCGATTTGTTAAATGTATGCTCGATATAAAATTAAATTGAGAATATCAATCTTACAACAGATTTCACATGAAACTCGAGGTGGAGAAAAGCATGGTCGTTGTCAAAGACAACCGGAGAAAATATTCTTATGTCGAAAATTGTCACAATGCTTTAATTTCGAAAATAATTTTCTCTCTGGAAACCCCAGGAATCACGTAATTATGAGAAATGTCTATTATAAGCAAGCACCATAATACCTATATTGAGGGCTAAATACTCATGATAAAACCTACGTGCTTAAAGGCCATTTTCTATAATTTGGTTAGCCTCTCCATGGCCAGCATTTCGCGACTTGTTTTCTTGAGCAATGCCGAAACATCTTGCTTCTCTGGTTTGGATTGCTTCTGCAGGATTTTGGATTGCTGCGGGATTTGAACTACAAAATAAGGAGGAGCACTCCTCTGTTTTAGCCAAATTATGGCTTCATTTTTCTTCCTTTTTTTCTTCTTTTCATGGCGGCACCTACCCATTTTCCTTGTTCAATAGCTAGCCACCCACCATCTTTGAATTCAAAGATGGTTGCTTTCAACAAGTAAATCATTTTGACAAGCTTTTTTTAATCGCATTTTATGATCTGTGATTAAAAAATGCGCCATCTTTGCTACCAATGTTTATTTTCTCAATTGTCATAATTCTCAACATAGAGAGGTTATCATACTCGGCTATAAAGGTATCTGCTTAAGCTTAATGATTCTAGATTTTCTCATGCGTATTAACATATTTTGCTGAAATTTATGATGCGATTAAATGCTTAGTTTTACTGTGAGAATTCTTGGCTAAGCGTAACTTTCCATACCTTCCTTGCATTCCTTACCAAGCGATGCGTACAGGCGCATGGACCTGTGATGATAACGTGGCTACCTTTCGTAGCAACTTGGAGATACGTCTTCAAAAAAATGCTTACAGGTGTCTTAAAAAAAGAAACTCACCGTCTGAAGAGAATATCGGTATTTCAACTGCGGTTACATAGCAATTCTGAAACTTTGCTCCACCTCTTGACAATTTCCTTAAGGTGCCAAATTGCAATACCTACAAATCTTTATGTATATCAGATTGGACATGCCTTTGACTTGAATTCACCCTGAAGCCAACAAAAATCATTCTCAATTAATTTTTCAACAACATCCAAACTCGGCGATTTGAAAATATGTTTCTTGACATATTTACTTCCTATTCTCTTACCACAGTTATTTGGATTGGCTCCTGTTGCTTCAAGTGAGCGATCTGGTAGCAAGTGAATAATAATACTATCGTGAACGGTACGACACAAAACTTTAATCATTAGCTCGATACCACTTTGTTAGAAAATTGGTGGGTAAACGAACCTTGTAGTGATAGTGGAAGAAAATAAAGAATAAGCACAATAGAGGATACGAGAGAATTATGTGGTTCGGCTTTTGTACTATGTCATGACGAGACGAAGGAAATATTTCTTAGTAAAGATTCTAGTATTGTAGTATTTTGTGCATTCCACGGCATGTCTGCTTGAACTCAGTCATTGCAACAAGAGCTTATAATTTCAAATTTCTACAAACTCTCTCCGAAATGCCTGCAGAATTGGATGCTAAAATCGAATGAGCTCTCCTTTTATAGCTAAAATTAGCTATTAAAAATAATATATATATTTTTCATTTTCTTTCATTTGGTATACCAACCACAATTTCCATTTTTTCTTTCTTAACTGTCAAAACTTTTTCCTTTTTTTTTCTTTCTTTGGAAAGCACCGAATCATGACATTTTCTTTGGATTTATCAAGCGTTGAGTTTGGCTTGTTGAAAGAATGTTAAATGCTGGCCCATGTGGCAAGAAAGGGCACGTCAAGAAGAGTGTTGGAGTAGCAGGAAGAGAAAGAGGGGTAAGGCCTGAGTCGTAGTACTCCCGAGGTGTATGACCTCGGATGATGGTGAAATTCTTTACGGCGAGGCCTTAACTATTTGGAGCGGCAGTATACGATGTCGCTTATAGACTACGGAGCTACAGCATATGATCTCTCGAAGAGAATGGTTCCACACATATAAACCTATCTCGGGAGGATCTGTATATATAGGTGATCATGCCTTGAGATCGCGTATTGAATACTTTATCGGAAATAAAAATTTTTTATGGTACAATTACTTTAAATCAGAAGGTACGACATGTCAACGGCTTTGAAGAAAAATGCTTGTCTTTAGGACAAATAGACAATCATAGGTGCAAAACTCATGTGGAGAATGAAATTATGAAGATTATTAAAGGAGCACTTGTATTGATGAAGGTAGAAAGATCGGTGCTAATTTATTAAATGCTTAGGAAATAATACAGTGCGATCTGCGTGTCGCATCGAATGGAGAAGAGAGTCAACAATGATGTGGCGTCTCAAACTTGGCCACATGTCGGAGCTTAAGGTTTGAAGATTCTCTCTGACGAAATTGCTTCAGGGCTTTCGAATCGGTGGTTTACGTTTTGCGAGCATTATTCTGAAGTAAGGAGCATAGATTAAAATTCGGTCGTCTATTCTTTAAAAATGAAATGCATTTTAAACTTGATTCATTTTAGATGTTTGAGAATCGCGGGATATATTAAAGCAGGAGAGGGTGCAAAGTACGTGGTGACTTTCATTGATGATTATGTAGAAGATGTTGGGTGTGTAAATTAAGAAAAAAGTCGGATGTATTCCAGGTATTTAAAGAATACAAAGCGCGGGTGGAACAAATATGTTAAAAGATCAAGTGTACTTCGTTCGGTTACGGCCCATAATGGTGGAGAAGTATACGAGGCAGCGAGTTTTGCTTTACGCAAAAAAGGTATTGGCGATTCACGGTGGCATACACTCCCTCTGACAAAATGGAATAGCGAGCGGATGAGAGCGGAGAACTCTTAGAAAGAATAAGAGTTATCTTTGAGGGCTGCTTTGGTCTACCCAATTCATTACAGGCGACGAAGTGAGCTTTTTGTTATATATGCTAGTAAATCGAGTGCCATCTACAGTTAGACAGGTTGTCGAAGACAAGGATGAGATGTGGTGGAGAAAGTGATTATTCCTACCTGTGCATTTGGATGTCACCGTACATGTGCGTGATGTACAATGTAGAAAGAACAAAGCTAGATCGAAGTAGAAGATGTATCTTTTTGCAGGGTATGTTGATGGAGTAAAGGGGTATCAAATGCAAAAAACCTGTACCTTAGCGGGTGATAAATCGGCATCAGCGGAGATGTTATATTTATAGAAGATCAGCTGAAAGAGATGAGGTTATGATAGCATGGGAAAAGAAAAGAGAGACTATACTAGTATATGTGGAAAATAATCCGGAAGATTTGGAGATTCTTAACGAAGGCGGCTTGAGCACGAGAAAGCGAGTGAGTCGATTAGTCGAGGCTTGGCGGAAGTTCGTCAGTCAACGACTTCGTGAGAGGCGACCGCTGACGTGGCACTCGGGTATGTCCGCGAGGATCAACTTTGTATCTTGTCTTCAACGAGAGGATGGAAGCTTCAACTTTCCATGAATCTTTAAACGGCTTTGCTTCGGATGTTGCTTTGTGGATGTGACAATGCAGAAGAAATTGAAGTTCTACGAACAAGACATGACAACTTGTACCACTACCACGCTGGAAGAAAAGCCATTGGGAAACAAGTGGATCTATAAGATCAAAGCGTGATGGCAGAAGTGATAAGTGGAGTGGTATCGTCTTAGATTGGTGGTGACATGACATATGCTCGAGAGAAAGAAGGTATTGAGCGATGAGATATTTTTAACAAAATCAGTGGTTCGAGCTCATGACAGTTAAGTAGTGGCAATGTGTGCATTTTGACTTATATCTTGAGTAGTTAGATGTGAAAACTACAGCATTTCTTCATGGAGAACTTGAAAAAGAAATATATATGCTCCAAGCTAGAAGGTTTTTAGAAATAGGAAAGGAAGTTGGTTTGCGAGTTGAACAAATCTCTATCTACAGTCTCAAGCAGCGACACTGTGTTGGTATAAGAGATTTGATTCCTTAAATGTAAGTCTTGGATTTGTGAGACTCGATTCGGACCATTGTGCGTATTACGAAAGGTTTGAAGATAATGATTTCATTATTTTGTTGTTATATGTGGATGACATGTTGGTAGCGAGGAGCAACAACAGATCGAATCAATTAAAAGCACAGTTCTAGGAAGTTTAAAATGAAGGGACTTGGGACTAGCAAATAAGATTCTAGGGATGCAAATTCATGAGGCGAAATAACGGAAAATTTGGGCTTTCACGGAAAAATTACTTGAAGAAAATCTTGCGGACGGCGTGCCCGAATTGTAAGTGGAATTTCTACACTCCTTGTTCAAGTTATCCTCAAAGTATCCCGTCCTAAGCAATGATAGCGAGAAGGAAGGAAATGTCTCGAAATCACGAGTATGCATCGGTAGTGGAAGAGGATTTGATGTTCGCTATGTGTATGTATAAGCGAGGATATTGCACAAGCGGTGGGAGCGATCGGTCGATACATGGTGAATCACAGTGGAGAGCATTGGATAGGCTGTGAAAGTTACGAGATACATCGTGAGAAAGTCTCCAGATGTTAGCATTATGTTATGAAGGGCCCAGGAGTTTCTTGTTAGAGAGTATGTGGATTGATTTTACGGGAGATCTTAATAAAAGAAAATTCATTCACTTGAGTTGTATGTGTTTCATTCTGGGAGCTTATCTGTGTGGGTTTAAGCTGCAGACCGTTGTGATCTGCTATCTGTGACAGAGAGCAAAGTACATGCTATGTTATCTGAGGCTTGTAAGGGAAGTATTTGGATCTGAGGTTATTAGGAGGCTCGAGAAGCAAACAGAAGAAAATTTACGTGTTTTGCTTAATGACGGTCGAGTCTGCGCATTCTGATTAATCCAAGGAATGAGGCGCTTTCATTTATATGACAAAGCACATAGGAGTTGATATCAGCTTCGTTCGAGAAGTAGTGGAAGGGAGTGTGGATTTCTGAGAAAATACGTACGAAGGAGAACCTAGCAATGAAAAGTCAATTATCATGGAATCTACTCGTGTTTTATGCGAAAAAGAAAAGCTTTGTGTATTCTTTCACTGAACAAATGTCCTGTGACTTCTTCACATCTCTTTGAATAAAATCATTTCATTAATATAAGTCTTGTACTCTTAAATCGTTTTGATTATAGTGCCATCTGTTGATTTGGAAAGATATCTGGTAGAATTATATATACTTCACAAGCGAGTTCGATTCATTAAATCTTTATCAAAACATGAATTTGGTCACCTATGGCAATTCATTTTATGGTTTAAGTAAGAATCGAACTTGAGTGACTTTTATTTATACAAGTCTTGTATCATCAAGTGGAATCTTATCTCTCCTTATCTCCCAAGACCAAATTCATCTTTTAATCCTCTTTTCTCCCCTTAATTAATTTACTTAAATTTCAATACCCTATTATTTTTGCTTTTTCAAGAACAGAACCCTCTCTGATGATTGCTACAGGCAACTTACTAATGGATTGGAGGCCGAGCTTGCCATGATCTCTTTGTGCTTATCACCACCCCAAGACATCCATAAAGTATTCAACTTCGGAAGAAATGTGAGCTGTTGTTTAATTAATTCAAAGCAAATTAAAGCCTTACGGAATAATGTTAATTAAAAATTTGTTTTACGCAATCAATCATTTCAATAAGCATGGTATAATTTTACAATGATTTTCAAATAATTTTCTTGTGGGAGACTTACGCTTTAGTTAGTTCCTTTTAGCCTAGTCCATGATAGATTTTTTAATCCATTTCATCATTCCTTTGTGTTTTCAAACAGTGAAGTAAAAATATTTGTTTCAAGTAAAAGTTGCCTTCCAATAGATAAAATAATTGGTTTTATCCCCAAATAATGTGGCTGGAGGTGATTTTAAAACAACTTTATTTAGTTGAAGTCACTCGAGTTTAATTCTTAGGACGGTGGCAGGAGATTAAAGATGAATATGGTCTTTACCCATCTTACTTTTGTTTTAATTAACAAATTAAGGTGTCAAATACTCACTTTATATATATTAAATTAAGAATCGATCGAGTAGTCTTCAAATACTTTTATTTAGCTAAAACTTATCAATCTTCCTAATGTTCAATATTATTTTGAATCTTCAAGATTAAAATGTGCACGAGATGTCTGAAATAACCTTTAAGTGTTCTTACAAAATTTTGGCTGGAATTAAGCTTAGAAACATAGTCCTTAATGTATTCTTTCTCAAAAAATCCCATATTGTTGAACAAAATTCTGCCAATACTTAGAACTAATGGAATCGTTGCATCGGTTCCTAAGTATACATAAAAGTAAGACGCACATTTTTGCCCTTTTTTTCTTTGTAATTATAAGTTTAAAATGAGAATCCACTAAAAAAATGTAATCGCATTACTTTTGAAAGGATAATTACTATAGATCCTAAGTAGTTTTGCATAAAGCCATAGCAAGCTTCTTGAGATGGCACGAGATATATGAGTTTTGAACCTTGATCACCCAAGTGGAAGGAGAATTTAGTTGCTGTCCGTTTATAGTTAAAAAAAAAAAAATCAACGAAAACAAAACATGAGTAGTTCCCTAAAGACCTATATATATTATCATTAAAAAAATAATAATTCAAATATAACAATTATGACTTCGTGTTGGTTTGCTATTAGTTTTTTTTGTTGAGATTAATAGTCGTTTCATTTAATTAAATATTTCTACTTCTTTTTTCTTGAGATCAATAGTCTTTTGATTTAATTATGTAGAAACTTTGAGAAATAAAAAAATGTTGATATTAAAGAAAAGAAAGTCGGAAAAAAAATAAAAGAGATTGAAAGCTCGATATCGTTAAAGAAAAATGGATAATTTATAAAGTTTTCTTTCCTCCCAATTATAATAAAGGTTAAAATTCATTCTGCTTAATTAATTATAATAATAATGATAATAATAATAATAATAATAATAATAATAATAATAATAATTTACTGAAGGATTTATGTAAAATCTTATTTTTTTAATTATATAAATTGAGGGAAAAAAACTCAATTAAGCAAATGGAAAAGGTCTATCAATAAGTAGTGATTTGGACAATATTTGATGTAGAGTAAGAAATAGAAGAAATCCTATTGAGTAGGTTGAAATTTATGATATTTAGGAATATTTTAATTAATTTGTATTCTAGTATAATTTGGGTTTCTATTTATAGTTTTATCGTTTAGGTATTGTTTATTTGAGTTGCATTCCTGATTAAGGTATAAGTATTATTAAAATAGAGTTTCTAGTCAAATTAGGATAAGTCTTAATTAGTTTAAATAAGTGGCTTTTGTAGTTTTTACAAGTGGAGGCCTGGATTATTTGTTTATTAATTATTTCTTAGCCCAAAGATAAACTCATTTAGTTTGAGTTCTATTCTATCGTTATTACTCGGTATTTGTGAAATCATTTAACACATAAATTCGTAGATATTCTTAAAATCAACGTAATTTAGTTTATATATTTATTCTTTTATTTTCAGAATCAGTGAAGTACTTAAAATATCCTATCTATTGACCATCCCACATCTTTATCCTTTCGTTGCATCAGTTTTATTGCAGAGCATTCTTTATCAGTACTTCAAATAAAATAAAATGGTATTGATGAAAAATTTAGGCCTTCATAGCAAGCAAGTTGTGTCGCATTTACTACTTGATTTCTTCTATGTTTAATAACAAATATGAATGCAATGCAGTTAGTTTTTGCTTTAATTAAGAGCCTTTTATGAGCTTTTTTTAAATGCTTTAATTGTAATTTATGTTAAAAAGATTTTTAATTAATCCTAATTTCTATATTATATATATGTTCATTATCTTTGTATTCCTGATAGAATTATTTGTCAATTTTTCTACATTGATAGTAAATCCTTCAAAGAAAATAACTTTCAGCGTATTTAAATTTGAATTAATGAACATCAAACACAAAATCATCCTAAAGTCAATCCCATGATACGTTTTTATTTACAAAATTTTAATTTCATAAGGAAAGAACAATGACATCCTCTGATTTAGCCCGAGAATGTTATGGAAACTCCTTATTTTAGAATATATATATATATATATAAATAATTATATTAATTATATACACCAAACCACAAACCACAAACCACAAACTATATCATATATTTATTAGTTTCCCTACTTTCATACATATAAATGTCTAGCAATAGATCTCATTCCCAAAAACAAGAGGATTAAGTGTAACGGGTAATTTTTGAAAACCTCCTCTTGAGGTTTCTCCACTTATTAAACTTAGAGAGAATGTATGCATATATTGACATATGCACCACGTACCGTGTATCGTGTTTGTTGTCGTTTGCTGCGTGCGAAAGTACTGAATGCGTGCCCTTCTTGCTGCAGTTGATTCAAATAGTGACAAATACTTGCGGCCGATGTGGGTTAGATTTGCGGAACTTAGCCCGATCTTAGCATTGCGATACGAAAGATAACCATGAAGGCTTTAAATTAATTAAGAACTCGAGTGAATGTGAAGATTTTGGCATGATTTTGTTAGGGTAGCTGGGTTTGACAATACTTCATGCAGGCTGCGGAACTTCAGTGAACCCAAATAGTACCCTTCCACGATTCGCGACCCGGCACGGCAATATTCAAGTTCAACACCAAGAAGCATATTGTGTTCAAATTCGTTTATTTCTTGAGTAAAATGCGAGCTTGAAGAAATTTTGAATCTTTATTTAGTTTTAAGAAGTTGGCGGAATTAACGCGTTAAAGTCAGGAATCGAAAGCGGTTTACCGCTGCAAACTGTCTATGCACATTGCAAACAAATACTACCCTTTACAATGACAGTAAAATAGCGAAATTTATCTTCATTAAGAAGACAAAAGGATCAAAAGAAGAAGAAGAAGCATTAATATTTAAATTGTTATTTTCTAACATGGGGTTAGAATTTTTGTTGACTAACCAAAGTAATACGACAAAGTGGTGATGATGTAGGAATAGTGGCCTTTGTTTTCAGCTTCACTGATAAAAGAACAAAATGGGTGGAGAGGAAGGGAAAAGAAGAAAGAAAGAATAAAGTTTTTTTCCCTTTTGCCTTCAAATTCATTTGAGAGAGAGAGAGAAAAAGAACAAAAAGGACGGGGAAAGCAAAAGCTCCTGCAATTTTGCGGCGAGTCAGCCTCTTCGTTTTGTAATTGCACGTTATGCCCTTAACAGCCAAAAGCGGCACTTTAACTCTAATACGGTCAGAGGGGTGCATGTGTCGATATATCGTATATTCTCTCTAAGTGTAGGGCAGAAGGCCCTCAGGAGGTTTCCAAAAATTACCCTTAAGTGTAATAACATGGCAGCAGGCATGGAGATCCATTCATTCATCAAGATCGGTAATTTTTTCTTAGTTGGCAGCGGATTGGTGGTATTAATGCTCTCAATGGTGCTTGCAGTTCAAGTTGAAGTAAACGATCTTATACATTTACCTCCACGGCCATCAGAAATTCGCAATTTCCATTTGGGTGAGTGTGGAACAGCAGTAGTAGCTGATTTAAGCTGTCAGAAGGCTTTCTCCGAAATCATTAATTACAAAAAATGAAGATGCTGATGATGATGATACGCTCTCTCACGAATGTTGCAGACAACTTTTGGGCGATGGAAAAGGTTGCTATGATATTTTGGGCATCTTATGATATCGGGAGACACCCTGGAAATAAAAGCGTAAGACAAAGCATATGCTAAGGCACAACAAATTTGGAGAGATTGTCTATGTTGCTTAAAGAATTATTCAACGTGCATAAATACTTTTCATATATCTACAGATGATGTTATTAAACAAATAATTTCAACATGTAGAAATTAATAAAAATATAAGTTTCATGCAATAATAAATGATTTCATAAACATGATCAGTATTACAAATTTACAATGAAAGTCGAAACAAAAGTCTGAAATTGAAATAGTCCTAGCCAGGGTATTAACTGCACAATACATTCCTTTTTCTTTTCTTTTTTTTTCTTATTTCTTTTTTCTTTTCTATTGTCAAAATTAATAATCGCCGTCCTTAAATCAAAATGGTTTACCACTTTTACACCTTAGTGTAAAAATTTTATAATAAACAATATAATATTAAAAATTGTATAACATATATTAATTATAGAACCTAACTGCAGTTCTTATTAATTATCATAATTGGTAAAACTTCTCGAGATATAAGAGTCTCACCTTTGAACCTCGTGATGACATGTAGGAAATAGACACATAACCAACAAGCTAAATGTATAACAATCAGCATAAATAAAACATAGTATTTCTCCAGACTTATCATCACCTTAATGATGGTGAAATCTTGTGAATATTTGATTTACGCCGAATTCCGCTACCGGCAGAAATTCACGATTTCGCTTATTTTCGATGTGATCTAAGAGCATGGATTTTTTTTTTTTTTAAGATGAATCAGAGCTCTCTAAAGAATGTTGCCAGCCAATTGTGGATGAGGAGATGCAGGTGCTTTGATCTCACTGTAGAATTTGATTTTCGAATAAGCCCTGAAGTAATTAATAAATAATAAATTAGTGACCGAAGCAAGTGTCATGTCCAGAATATTCAAGTTTGGGTACATTTGTATATGAGGTTGTTACTATATATATACTGTTTTCATATATCGTTATGGAAAATGTTATTTATCTAATGCATGTAATATCTAATGAAAATTAATAATATAAGGTGCAATAAATTAATGAATATAAGTTTCCTGCAATATTTTGATGATGAATTCTATGGTAATTTATGAATTTTATAATTGGGTAAAATAATGTTTTGATTTTTGAAGTGTTAATTGAGTCAAGTCTGTAATGTTGTCAAAATAATATGGTCTGTGTTTATATTTGATGTAAAGGTCAAAGTACTTATACGTTGTAAAGTACTCAAGGAACATGTTTAATATTAATGGGTCTAATAGCTATGCAAATTGGATGTAAAATTAATCAGTGTTAAGTTGAAGAAAGTATTATTTAACAAGAACTGTTTATCTATAGTAGTAAAGAAAATTTGTTTAAAATTCAAATTGAATGTATGTTAAGTATTTAATATGAAGTGGTTTGAGATCAAGAGAATTTTAATATAACATCTAATAGGTAGGTAGGAAACAAATATATTTAATGAAATTATTTATAGGAAAAAAATTGATTTTTATGAATTTAGATGTTTTATCATTAAGATAAAAATCAATAATTTTACTTTTTCCCGTTCATATAAAAATATTTTGCAATAAGACTTTGATACAAAAGCAAACAGAGCTAAAATATCAAAACATCTTAAATTAAATTAAGTCAAATTAATATTTCATGCAAAAACAACCATACCTTTGACATGAATACTATGAATTTACAAATTAGTGATCACACACACAAAACGTCTCTACTTTGCCAATAACATTCAAATCTATTTTTACAAAATTATGATCTGAAATGTCTAATGTGTTAGTCCTAGTTCAGAGTGAATGGTATATATATATATATATATATATATATATATATCATATACATAACTTTAATATGGACTTGTAACAACACACAATTAATTAAGTTTACTGAAAAATATAACAACCCACTTCTATTTTGTATAACTTTACTTATTTGAGACCTTAATAGTAGAAGGAAAAAAGTGTGCATTGTCCGAGTTAAATAGTTGTAACAAGTGGTTCCTTTGTGACACTGATTACTCAAAGTTTATTTGTCTCTCTACCTTTTATATATAATCTTCTCCACATATGAGATGAGATTTTAATCTCATACCTCTTAGTTTTACTCAAAGGATAAATTTTGAATTACAGGTCCTCTTTATGAATTGACCATCTTTAAATTTTTCCCTTACCCAAAAGATTATATCATGAGTGTCCATATTTATTTCTTAAATCTTGTGATGAAACTAACCTTAAAACATTAGATTGTATACAAAAATAGATGTTTGTAAATTACTTACATTGATACCCATAAAATCTATATAACATATATAACTATATAATTAATTATTAGTACATTTATACTTTTTTTTCTTTTTTGCGAGGTGTAGCATTTTCAGTCAATAAAATAGCAACTTAATTCAATGATACTCATAATAAATCCCAAGGTTGGTCGTTAAGCAACACGATTTCTTCATTTATTACTTTCGTGCTGAATGTTTTAAAGCTTGACCATTAATTTAGCATATTTTTTCATATTAAGCTAACCTACAGTTTCCCATTAGCTTTCCAGTTGTAATGCTGTTGAAAATTGGCAACTTGGAAAAATCAATTAATATTGACCATGACAAAAATACCATGGACCAACGAGTACAAAGTAGTTCATTAATTGTTAGATAAATACTGAAATGACAACACACATTGTAGCCTGAGGATCGAATTCAATTGCAAGTAAGATGTTACTGGAGATATTCAAGCTTATCATGCACTACACAAAATACCCCATGCACGTTTAGTTCCAATTGGTAAAATCAATTAATTAAGAGTGATACAACATTGTCATGCTTGATGTTCGATTCCATTTCTATCATAATTGAAGCTTTTCGATTTCATATTCAGAAAATTCTGGCTTTTAAAATTGGAAGAACCGTACTAATAATGAATGATTGGTTATCTAAATGAGCTTAGGATGAATCTCATTGATGCTTAAATTGTTATGAACGTGTACCATTGTGATGAAATCAAGTTTCCTCCTGAACTTCAAAAATCTTACTACGCATATTTTTAACCCAGGTGATTACCATATCCATTTGTTGTGTATCAATCTTCTTACTTTGCGATTGACCTCTGTAGCCAGGTTCACTTTTATAACTCTTATACAAATATTTTTCTTTGTACAAAAATATGTGTCAATACATTACTGGTTGGATGATTTTCACATAAAGGCCACTTCGATAATTACATTGAATTTCTAGCTCATTATTGCTACATAAAAAAATTTACAAGAATTTGTATCTATCCTTACTAACTTTAAAACATCAAATACATACGAAGTAAGTTGTTCCTAGAAATGCAAAAACAAAATGATATATATACTTTACATGAGTCTAAGATGGAGTATAATTATTAGTCAGTCTTGTGAGGAATGGCGGATTACTTTTATAAACATCTAAGGCTCTTACCTACAACTGCTTTTAAATTAAAACTTTTGCAAAATAAATCTTTTATTAATAACTTTAAAAGTGTATAAAATCTGTGGATTTTCTTTGACTGCTAATTTATATAGAATTAAATCTTTTAACCATTTCAAAAAGTCTTCCTAAAACTACATGTAACATGAATCTTAGCGAACTCGATCGAAAGTGTAATTAGCTTACCTTAATGAGAAAATTCAGTTGATAGCACAAGCAAATGACTAAATAATTCAGAGGCCCACCTTTTGACACCGATGAAGTCGCTGCGGTTTTGTTAACTTTGTCTGGTAAAAGAGTCTACATCATAATAAACATACGATTATCTTATGATTTACCAACTTTACGAACAAAATCCAGAAGCTCATAATAATTAAATCATGCTGATACCTTTTTCAGATCTTGATTATCGAGTCACAATACATGAACGTTGGATACGAAAAAACCTTTTTTGGATCGCCAAAATCTTTTTCATTCTAAAATTAATTGCCCTAAAGCCAATGTAATCACATGCATGCATGTTACTCAAAAATTTACATTTCGAGTACAATATGGCGTAGAAGAATGTTGAAAACACCTTGGTTGCATGTGATGTGAACAGCTTCTTGCCTTCTTCCCCCGTCACACAGGTACCTTCAGCATAAATATTTCTATACCAAGATTATTAATCTAACAAGATTTGAAAATTTATCCTCTCAGCCGTGTCGATCAGTTCCACGAGAGGCTCGAGGCTAAAACCTAGTCTATATAAAGCCTTACATGGGCATGAATGTAATTGCACTTGCCAATATTAGCTCAAGAACCATACAAACAAGTTCAGTATATACACATACATATATTACAAGGTTAGTGCAATTAGGGTTTCCTGAGTGGGAGATAATTTGATAAAAGAAAGGAAAAATGGGTAGCGATCCAAGGTTCGTGATGATTCTCCCTGGTGGCTCTGGCACTGAGCTTGTTTGTGGCCAACGCCGATGCGGCGGTGTCGCTGCCGCAACCGGTGAAATGGAATGGCACTATTACAAGGTTCATAATACATGCGATGATGCAGAGGCATATATCAGGCACCAAGTGGAGTTGTTCTATAAACACGATAAAACCATCGCCCCTAAACTCCTCCGTTTGCTCTACTCTGACTGCTTTGTAACTGTATGTCTCTTTATCATTTTTCCTTTCTAAATTTGCCTTTTTTTCTGATGTTTCCTTATCATTTGTTTTAACTCTAGAAAATTTTGATTAGAAATTGCTTTTTACTAGCTTGGTTCTTTCTTCAGAAGCACTTGGCAGTTTTCGGGAGAAGCTGTTTAAGAAATACTGAAATGCTTCTCTATTCAAGCAATAGCTTCTTGGAAAAGAACATGATATGTGTATTTTCATTGATGCTCGGCTGTATAAGGAACTTGCTATCGTCTTATTATAAGCTGATTTTACGGGAAAATGAGTGAAAACTCTTTTAGTAAATTAGTCATTTCTCTCCTCACTTTTCAAAACTCGTCAAAATTTTCCTGCAGTTAAAAAAAAAAAAGGGTCAACTTTCAATTATTTATTTCTACTATTTTATCTCTGAATGGATGAAACCACAATCGATTGACAAAAACTTCTAAAGACAAAAATTAATTGATGAAATTTCAAAAGACAATAATTTTTTTAAAATACTTTTAGAACATGAGAAAAAATGATTAATTTCGGGTTTTGATAATTTTCTCTGAGTTTTACCAAAAGCATGCGCTATGAACGTGGTTTAATGCTAAAGAAAACAATTAATGCTACTGCTATAAGTTACGGCTGACCTAAACATCTTTCAGATTTTGCCCCAATTATTAACTTCACAAAGATATGGCCTTGGCGTCGCCGGCAAGCATGCCCAGCAATTTCTATGTTTCTTTTTAATAACGTAACTATGGTTAGGTTAATTTGCTCCATAGTTTATGTTTCGCGGTATCACAAAAATTTTACCTATGCAATTAAATGTTAAATTTATGGTGATGTATCGTGATTTGCTAAATCAGGATGTGATGCATCAATTCTGCTTGATGGACCAAACTCAGAAAAAACTGCACCACAAAACTGGGGACTTGGGGCGTTCGTTCTCATCGACAAGATCAAAGTTGTTCTTGAACAACGCTGCCCAGGTGCCGTCTCTTGTTCCGATATACTCAACCTTGCCACCAGGGATGCCGTTCACATGGTATGCGTTTTTATTTTGCTTCCCCTAGATTTTATGTAATTTTTTGCATTCTACTATAAATTGCAAACTTATTTCCCGGGTAATTGAACGCTCAAACAGTCACGACGAGGTTTTCAAGTAACCATTTTTTACCGGCCACACAAGCTCGAATCCTAGGGAGATTGGGGGTTTAAAAAAGTCAATTCGGATTTCGCCCACCCCTACGTCTTAGAAAAATAAACAATCAATTGAAAAGGAATCAAATTTAAAAAATAAAGATGCAGGCACCGTAAGCGCATATTGAGGAATTGCGACCATTTATACGTTGTTAACTAAGTCACTAATTCATATTTTGATGAATCAACAGGCAGGCGCACCATCTTATCCTGTGTTTACAGGAAGAAGGGACGGTATGACATCAACCAAAGAATCTGTAGACCTCCATCACCGTCCATCTCATGGAAAGAATCTTTGGCATGCTTCAATCCAAAGGATTAGATGTGCAGGACATGGTAACCCTCCTAGGTAAGGTTCTCTAATACCTCAAAAGAATCTATTAAACGAACCAATAAAACCGAAAGTAAGAAAAGCTAAAACCCCCAAAAAAAAATATTCAGAGATTTAACAGAACAGACACTGTATGAATCTCGGTTGCATTTGCTGATGGAAAATCAGAAATATATTTCCTAAGCAGGAAATTTGAAAAGGTAGTTCAAAATATGTAAGCCTGAACTCACGTTCTCCATCTCAGGGAGAAAAATAATTCTAAAATTCTCTGTATAGCTACCATTCATCACTTTGTTAATTCAGTGAATTCTTTCCATTTCACCCAGTACTGTTCTTCACTTAAAATAACTTTTCTTCCTCTATTTCAGGAGCACACACAATGGGCCAAACTCGATGCCGCTACATTGTTGACCGGCTCTACAATTACAAAAATACTGGAAGCCAGACCCAAGTATGAACACGACACTTTTGCATCAGCTTTGAGAAAGGTGTCCGCCCATGGGAACAAGAAAGGGTCAATCTGATCACTTGTTTTATCTAAACCCAGAAACTGGCTCCAGTTACAGATTTTCTGAGTCCTACTACTCCAGAGTTGAGACACATGAAGCAGTTCTTGGAGTTGATCAGCAGTTATCCAACGGTGATAACAACGCTTCAAATTGTCAATGAATTTGCTGCTGGTTTTGAAGATTTTAGGAAAGCATTAGCGCTGTCAATGAGTCGGATGGGCAGCATTAATGTTTTGACTGGGAAGCAGGGAGATACGCAGAAATTGCGATGCACAAATGCAGATACTAATTGCAAAAGGTAATAGGGAGGGTTATGATGATTTGCAGATGAAGATAAAAATTTGTCATCATAAAGCTAAGAGTGTATTTTTATTTAAGTGGAATTGTTTTGTGCTAGGATGAAATTAATATTCCATAAATAAAAAGATGAGGGGGCAAAAAAGAAAAGAAAGAAGAAGAAATCTATTTATCTATTCACAAATAAATTTTATGACAGGAAACTTCAATTGTGATCACCAACATTTCTTTTCTTGTTTTTATCTAATAGTTTTCTTGATCTAATTGACACTTTCTCAAATTCACGTACCCAAGAGGATAAGCAATCAAAACTATCTGTAAACAATTTGCTTTCCAGATATATGCTACAGGAAAATTTTAAAAATGAAAAACAAAAAAATTGTGTTCCCCTAACCTGTAGAGATGTACATGATTGCTAAATGATCAGGACCTGGATGCCCCCACCAGAAACTTCTTCCCTCTTGTCAAGCTTGTCACTGAGTTGAAGATGAGGGCCAAAAATGAGAAAACAGTGTTAGCTAATGCATAAATGGAAAATTAAAAATGAAAATAAGAAGCATGCATTTTGTAACATTTTCAGGCACATTGGTCTTTTGAAATGGTGGCATTAATGTAATTTCATTAAAGCATGGTCTAAAGCTTAAAATGATGGCAGTGGAGAGAACAAATAATTCATTCTCATTCTGATAAGTGTTTAAGCCCTCTTTAAGTAAATTCAGCAAATCAAAATCATCCTTGAAACCCATGACCTATTGTTAACTGATACTAGTTTTCACATCTCAAAATGCTAAAAACAAAGAGGTGCTCTGTTCAATAAGAAACAATAAATAGGAGAATGAAAGAAGGTGTCAATCCTCATATGATGTCAAAGGAACAAGAAAAAGCTGCACAAGAAAGAATAGCGAGAGCAAAAAGGGAAAAAACAATAGAGACATTTCAAAATAATACCAGCTGACTGAATTTTCAAAGTCAACTGTGTGACATAATCTTGTTCAACTGACAGTCAAGGAAAATTACCTATCAATGAAGAATAGAAAAATAAATAAATTACAAATTGAATTTTTTGAACCTTAAGAAAGAGTAGATAACTGGAGGTTCCCCTATTTGGTTTAATTTCATAAAAAGAGGCAGATAGAAAATCAGAATGTATGACCATACGCTATGTTCAGCTTAAAAATGAGCAATTTTGTTTAGTTAGATAAATTGGTGGTGTAAAGAATGTCTACATATTAGATAATTGCTTATAATAATAATTACCTAAAGTTTTATTCTAGCATATAAGAATGGTCATTTAAGGATCATCTGTAACTTGATATCTTTATACCAATTATTTTTAAAATTTGTTACTAGCTTGACATCAGAGCTATATTATCAACTTTTATTCTTTCCATCATATATTAAACTTGAAATCTTTCAGATTCTCAAACAATGGCCAATGAACCAACTCTAGTTACAAGGGATTAATTTTTGTTTAAAGGATGAACCACTATGTCAATATTTACAGTTTGAAACAAGTCTACACAACATGAAAGATCAAGAGTTCAGGTTCAAAACACTCTTTTAGTCCATAGGAAACTTTGGTGTATAGCCCCTTTTGCAGCAACATTTAAATTTACTATATCTGACAAGCAATTCCAATTCAGCTCAGCAAAAGTTACATACATGTGTATTCTATATATTTACTTGCAGCAGACATGATAGATGCAATACAGGCATGAAAGCAGAACAAAGACAGTAACTACCTTCCAGAAAATGTGAAAGATAATGATGTACAAACAATCAGCATTATCTTCAGACCGCATAAAAAGCCCAACCTTAAACTTCTCCATGATAAGAGATCTAAATAACGAATTCCATCATGCCACACAATCTTGAAATCCAAATCTATCAGTATGAACTCAAAGTTCCGTTTCTATCATTCTATGCTTGGGCCATGGAAGTAAACAGCAAATAGTGTAGTTCTATTCACCATTCCCAGCTCTGTGGCTCTTGCTTTTTATTAGCTGATTCAAATAAAATAACAATTTAGATAAATGTAACAAAAATATGCAAGAAAAATATAGCATGTCCTAAAAGTGGTGACAGCATTTTCTTTTCCAGTCACCAAGTGCAATAATCAAATATAAGATTGGAAGTATACAAACAAAGATGCTGAACTTCACTTTCAATTAGCATAGAGGACAAATAAAAAATCCGCTGCTGGCTCCTAAGGTTTGAGAAAACAAAGATTATGATCATCTTGCCTTGTAAAAATATTTCTTTCGAGTTTTGATTGCTGCACGGACACATCTTCTTACATGGATCTTCAGCAGGTTATCATTGAAAATCTGCAATGTGAAAAATTTGAGCATAAACTTTAAGATAGCAGATTGTCAATGATCCCAAAAATCCAACTTTCAAGATTTAAAAATCACAATCCAGCTTTCAAGATTTAAAAATCACAATCCAACTTTGTGAAGGAAAATCATAATCCAAAGGTGGAAATGGAAAAAGAACTCCATTCCAAGTGAACAGATCATACATGCACAAACAAGAAATTTGTGATAAACGGTCCTTTAGATTGTTCATAGACATAGCTGTGAACAAACTTATTTCATTAAAGCTTATCATTTTCCTTTGCATATAGCTGCCAAATTTTACCCTCTAATCGATTTACACGTTAATGTCCATCAGTCTGTTTTCTGTGAGGCATATATTTATGCACATAGACATGCGTTTGCATATTCTCAAGGGTGTGGCATCAAAGAACAGTTCACAATCAAGCACTTAATAGTTGGCAGAAGGAAAAAGTGTATCATAAAAGTTCAGTAATACACCTGCCTTTATCATATCATCAATTGAACGGGTTTCTTTCATAACTTTATGACGGTTCATTATAAGAATAGCTGCCACACAAAAGACAGGTAATTCTTCATTCACATTCCAGGTTGATGAGACTATAGTAAAATTCTGTGAGTGACCATTTCTTGACCAAAATGTCCTGGTCAAGCCACAAAAGGGATGAGCTGATGCTGATTTTATTCCATCATCGGCAGAGACGGAACACTCTATGTTTCCATTTTTTGGTTGTAAGCCACCCTTTAAATCACCACCACTGTTTTCTGTGCTTCCTTCTCTTATTACCTCAGACTCCCTTGAAAGCTGTACAACCAACTGTTCCAGACACTTCTCCTCTAAAGTGCTTGCCGAAGCTTCATCATAATCAGCAGCCCACATCATCTGCATCAAGGATGATTATTCTCAGTGAAAAATATCATAGACTATTTTTGAGGGGCCACATCAGACCTATTAAGAAATCCAATCATGCAAACAATTTCGCCAATGAAAAACCAGTATGTAAATAAAATCAGAACTAAATACCAAAATAAGACAAGATTTTCCCCAGGATATAAACCTACTATTAACATAGGTACACAGGCCCCAATTACAATCTCCAGTAACATGGCCAATAACTTGTATCGATTAGATCCCTCAAAACTTGACAAACTCAAATTAACCACAGAAACAGAAGCTAATCAAGTTGATGTTTACGCTGTCAGTAGAGATGTGATACCAAATTATTGGCATATATAATCTTATAGGCAGAGTGATTTGTCAAAAAAAAAAAGGAAAATGTCAGTGGCACCCCCTAACGCAGCAAACCTTCCTCTGTTTGCAAACCCATTAAATGAAGATGGCCCTACCGCAATATGAATGATTGCCATGACTAAAACCCAAACATAAACTGAGAAGCATATTTCCACTCAACTCCCTATTGAAGTGGTTGAATATAATAACAATTTAATGCTTCTTTAACAGGGTATGTGCAACTTGCAACAGGAAAACATGGCAGTAGGTAACCTGTCAATAACATTAATTTTCTATCTAGAGACTTGACTTGCATATAATCAACCTACTCATAAATGTGGTCCATAAAAACCCTGGAAAACACAACTCCTTGTTCTATGACAGATCAATATTGACCACCCTGCCCCCTTAGGGAGGAGTCGGTATTGGTATGTTATTTAGTCAGTTTTTCTTTATTGGTTTTTCATTTACATCCTAATTATACAATATTGTAGTTGACACCATAAATTTTCATACTTTCTTCAATGTACTCGGCAAGAGAGAACTTAAGGCATACAAACCTCCCACATACAAAGAGCTTCATTGAAAGATAACTCCCGGCGAAACAGTACCAGCAGCATCCGAAATGCAAAATGTAGGCTTTCAGCACCTATATTCGACAGATGTTTATACATTTCCCTATCTGTGAGTTCCAAAATATGCCACAATTCTTCCAACTGCTTCATAACTCCCGTTGGTCCTTCCATCTGGAAATTGTTGCGCTGAAAGAAGTGAAAAATAATCATTATTGAAAGTCATATTATAATCTAGCTAAACATAATTTTCAAAATTAGAAATACCATTCTCCTTAAGAGCATCTCAAAGCACCAAAATGCATCAGCATTGTCTTCAAATAGAACAACAAAAGGAGATAGCAAATCGCTCATACCTACAATCAGAAATATAAACAGCATAGTGAAATATAAGTATAAAGTTGACTTCTTTGAAGCTTGAATTTAAGAATATGACTTCTTTGAAGCTTGAATTTAAGAATATGACTTCTTTGAAGCTTGAATTTAAGAATATAGTAATCACATAACATGTGCGTTCAACTAAAGCTACAACAGAGAATAAAAGGCTACAACCTTGACAATAACCGGTTGCAGGATCTACCCAAGCGTAAACAGCAAGGATATCTGACATCCTAGCTAAATTTTTTGTATCCTCATAGAATTCAAGATGACTATCTGTTCTTACCACATCAACAACTAAAATAGAAAAAATCATGTCAGACAAAAGAAGAGTAAGTGACTTAAGCAAGTATTCACTGACATTAGGTTAAGATAAAATAAGGGACTCGTAACTAAGTTACCTATTCGGTGCAAAGTCCAAAGCCATTCAGATACCCTTTCTTCATTGACAGCCTCTCCTGGGGATGTGGTTGTATTCAGTGGCACGTCTGGAGCATCTGATATTCTCAATCTGTCAGTTATTTCTGTTTTGAAATCCTGACTGTTTGACCACAATTCTGGTTCATGGGAACCAGGAGAAGCCATTTCAATTTCTGACTTCATGTGGTGAGAATTGCTGTTAGATGGTGAACCATTTGACTCCATAATTAAATCAGCGTTATTAGCAATTTGAAAACTATGCATTCTATCATCCTCTAATCTCAATTTATGTCGTGTAGAAGGTTTTTCTTCACAAACCCCATTATTTTTCTCATATTTTCCATTCTTCTCAAACAAATCTGTGACAGGTAAAGGAGGAAAATCAAAATAACTTTCAGTTACATAAGGTGATCCACGAGCTTCTCTCCCTTGTTTAAGGGAACTGCAGGTGCATGGACCAGAAGCAGGTATAAAACAAGAAGAGTCATATGCTGCACTATCTGCACTTTCCCGAACGCTGACAAGGTCAGCCGAATCAATAGAACTTTCTTTTTGGCATGCATATGATATATCTGTACAATTATTACTTGAATCATAAAATCTCTTGATTGATTAGTATTATCAACAGAAGGCTCTCCACTCTCAACTTTAGCTTCCCTTGGTCCATCATCTTTGGATGATGTCCTCATGTCCATAACCTTGGACCCCACAACATAAGCAAGTGAACCAGTTCCTATGCTTGAATGCATCACCTGACATTGCTTGATCAGGTCCTTGTAGCGTTCCCTGAAAAATAAGTCTCATAAGGCCGCGCTTGCATAACAATGAATTGTTGTCATGATTTCAAAGATGTAAAATACTTACATTCCAACATACAAAAATACCTACATTTTGTAGCCAAAATTAGAGGTTTCATCAAACTTTTCAATAATTAAAATTCATAGATTTAACCATGTCCACAAGCATGATTGAATTAGCAGTTTCTACGGGTATTTTTAAAGAGAATTCCGACCAAGGTATTCAAATGAGTTAAAGGAAATGCCGGATTGCTGATGCGTATGAAAGTTATAGCCTCCCTCAGCATATCATGCTTCATTTACAAAGCCGTTTTCTCATTACAATAACCCAAAGTTCACTTATCAAGTTAAGCAATAATTGGTTATTAAATTAACTACATCAAAATAATACGATTTTCACTAACATCACTCAACGAAATGCAAGTGATAAGGCTAAACCCATCTGGAAAACATAACAGTTTCCTGCAAAAACAATTATCAGACAAACTAGTCCCTTGCCACTATATTGAGGCTTTTCTTAATTAAACAAAAACTTCAGACAGAATAAACCAAAGACAAATGAATGATGAGAAAATTGAACACATTTGACTAAGACATTAAGCGTCTATTTTGCAATCTAAGAAGCAATAGATGAGTATGTAAGAAAATGATATTTTGAGAGCTGTCTGAATATAGTAACTGCAGTCATTTGTGCCTTCAATTAACCAAGAGTATTTAACTACTCTTCTTTGCAAGCAAAGTAGCCACAGAAATCAGCAATTGAAAGTAACAGCAACAGCAACACAATACCTTCGAGCTATTCTCAGTTGCTTTCGGTACTCAGCTGTGCTTCCTGGTGCATAACAACCCAGTAAAAATTCCCAAACTTCTGGCCTGATAGATGGATCTACACCCTACCATGTTACAAATAATTTGTCACAACAATGATCATAACGATGATCAAATGTCAGAGGTAAACGCCACCATAAGAAGAACAATAAGTAAAAACATTTTTCATTCCATCAACGAATCATCGTAACTAGCACGGGAACTTTTGATAAGACATTCATCAAGTACATAAACTAAAGAAAATAAGCAACCAAAATCTCAAAAAATAAGAGTTTAATGCAACAGGAAACATACACCTTCCAAACAATAAGATATTGCCAAGTATCAGAAAAAAGCCAATTGGCCAATTCAAAGTTCCATATGAAACTATAACTGCCTAACCTATGAGTCGACCCAGAACTGATACAAATATAGCAGCCAAGCAATGTTGATATTCACTATGACACCGTGAATATATATGCAAACATCTTATGTTAATATTTGACCTCTGGCAGATGATGTTTAAAATATGTTCTCCATGATGTTGTTAAACACTTCCAAAAATACATATGTGAAACTAAAGTAAACCAAAAGGATAGTACAATCCCAACACCTCCCTGACCTCCCCCAGAAAGAACCATATATACAGTTTTCACATACTACAAACATATCAGAAGAGAGAGAGGCCAAGATCCACAGCATATCCATTGAAAGTTTACAATTGTAAATTGCTCGTATATATGCTTGATTTCCTGTAATTACCAGATTACATTTGACAAGGATTTAAATATCATGATAGGATACGAATAATTTGGGCACGTAGACAGAAATGATGCATATACTTATGATATGGTTATATATAAATTGGTTGATACAGTCCTTATGATTCCTATCATATTCATACTCTCTATCGCTGAAGTGCAATTATGCTAGGAAGCAAAAATATACAGACCTTCACCAAAGGATGATTAGTACTATGAAATGCAATTAAAACCCCAGAGCATCTATTAATAGACCTAGAGATATCATTAATGATAGCAAACAACATACCCGAGAACAATCAACTTGAGTGCTTTATGAAAACCTGAAACCTTCCCATCACTATCAAAACATGCTTGCCATTTTTCTGGCTTAAAATTCTGCTTACCTGCAATATGGACAATAATCAAAATTTATTAACAAATTTTAACAATAAAGAAAAAATAAAGACTAATAATTCGCAATTCACTAAAAAAAGGAAAATAGAAACAAATAGAAGAACAGCCTTTTTTTTTGGTAAAATACCGATTGACTCAAAACCAACTCATACAAGTTTGCATTTTAACCTCAGTCATCAAATTCTATTAGAAATGAAAATGAAAATAACCGACAGACCATGCCAACATGAGAAAGTGACATGAGTTCCCAAAACTATTAGCAGATGCAAATTAAGATGGGGTTTCCTAATATAACCTTCTCCAAGCTCCATTACTAGACCTATTGAGAAGGTAAACATCATTCGACTCCAAAGGATCTATGTACCAAAAGCAAGACCACAGTTTATGCTCAAAAAATACATTAACAATACTGACTTGTATACTATTTTCGGTCTGCAGCTTCTATCCCATGCTTTCCTATACCTACGCAGCTTAAACACATCACAACTATCCTTTTAATACCACTGTTTCCAAATGCAGAAAGGTTATGACAATCTCCACCAAAACTTTATGACAAAACATGCAAAAATAGCATCTAGTTTCACACCTTAACGGTACCTCATGAAACTTTCTCCAGGTCAATCTGTTGTCTAATTTCCACTATAAACACGCATGCAAGCATGCTACTCACAACTGACTAATCTAATTTAAACACAGCAACAAAGTAAAAGCCGATGCACATTAAAAGTAACAAAGCAAATGAAAACGAAATGATAAAAAGAAAAATAATAATGATAATACATAAATAAATAAAAATAGAAAAAAAGAAGAAGTTAAGATTAGAAAGAGGCTTACAGCTATAACAAGAAACAACCTTTATATGCGAATGAGAAAGACAAGGATCTCCAATATCTCGAACGATAGAACCAACTCTTTGGAAATTCAACGTCCCCGATTTCCCACAGTCCCATTGCTCTTGTCCCCCTCCCCCTCCTCTGCTTCCTCTTCCTCCCCCTCCTCCTACACAATACATCATAATTCACACTATCCTCTCTCTGTCTCTGCCTCCCTCCCCCAAACCCTACCACCATCAGACGCCTAAACGCGCATCATCTGCGCGTAAAATTAAATCAATTATTAAATTTATTATCATTTAACCGGTCAAATTCAACGAAATAATTATTGTTGCTGTTAGTAGGAAATGAGTAAAATGAGATTGAGATCCGAGGAGTCAACGGC
This sequence comes from Citrus mangshanensis, assembly GCA_030449895.1. NCBI lineage: Eukaryota > Viridiplantae > Streptophyta > Magnoliopsida > Sapindales > Rutaceae > Citrus > Citrus mangshanensis. The sequence goes on from JASUUJ010000037.1 coordinate 26,192, forward strand.
GATCGGATCATCGATCCACATCGCGACTGATGAAACAAACGTGTCCGTAGGTCTACGAGTATGCTATACGCATAAATTGTACCTGTGAGACAATGAAACGAAAAGGAGATGCCTTCGCTTTCTTCTTCTGCTGCTTCTTCTTCTTCTTCTTCTTCTGCTTTGTGAATGGAGGAGAGCTCTTCTTCTCCGTTCGTCATTTACTCAACAAAAACCGTTTCTTTTTCTTTGGGCTTGCTTGAATTTTGCTCATTCTCTTTTCGTTTTTTTTTTTAATTTTTTCCCGGTTAGATTTTCACTTATTATTTTAATTCTTATTTTATTATTTATTGTATACGAATTGCTATTATTGTTAATTTATATAAAGAAAATATTGAATTAAATGTTTTTATTTAATGTTAAAAATATTTCATAAGATATTAAGAGTATTGTTTTACCTCTGATCCACTGAGTTATATTTTGATTAATTTGTTGAACTATTTTTAGGGATTTAATTCATTAAGATTAAGTATTAATACTTTATAAAAGCTGAGAAAGTGTTATTTGAATAAAATAAATGATAGATATTATTATTTTTTGCATGCTTAATTATGACACCGAGAGGAGACATTATCTAACACACCATTTCTCATGGAAAGAAAAATGAAGCCATAGTAATGATAGTGTTTTTATCCTTAAAGATGTAATTAAATTTCAAGAGACAATGTTTTTTTTTAACTATAAAGGGTTTTAATTTTTTTTGTAAACAAAACAATATCCGCGGTCTAATTGTGGTGTATCATGCAAGAATATAATTGTTTTGTTCTCAATTTATGGAGTTCATTCATAATTATGTTGAGTAGTTAATCAATTTGTGAAAATTTTAATCCAATTAAATTTCACTTTAAAATATGATTCAATCAAACAATTATCAAGTGATATCATGTATGATATATAATCTAATTTTACTTCAAATTAATAAATGTGCCACATGTTTTACGTTTGTAGGTCTCAACTAGTCTAAATGATATGATTTATTTGGTTATTTTCAGAAATTTCGAGTTTTTAATTCATCTCTCATTAAAATTTAGGAATGAGACATTTTGTTAGTCTATTTCATGTAGTTTGACCAAATTTTTGTTACCCAAAAAAAAAAAGAGAATCAAAAGGAGTTGGTAAACCAAATAAATCAGCCAATTTTTTTTTTAATGTATAGGGTCTAATCGATTGTATCACTAATTCAAAATCATTTAGAAGTAGGACCATATTATATATATATATATATGTCTATATTGTGTTAATTTGACAAATACATTGGAAAAAGTCGCCGCCTATAATGCAATGGAATGGAATAAAATAAATTTAGTGTATGCAATTTCCTTTGACGCCGTGGTTAAGTCACCCATATTCTGTCAAATTAGGTTTTATGCCAACCGCAAATTCCACTCAACAAGAAAATTTATGTAGAATAAAGTGACAGATACCAAACGGTAGAAATAGTTAGGTTTTATAACCCAATTATAAATTGATAAATGTTAACCCAAAGACCACAAAACTCCAACCCAATTACACAAAGTTGACACTCCCAAAATCAACCGAATGAAGCATCCATGCTGAGTATAGTGGAATAATTAAATAGATTTCAATATAAACAGATATGCAATGTCATGTAAATAAAAAGGAGTAAAAACTTTAGCAAGCATTATTGATTCCTAACGATACTTATGACAATGAGGTTTATTGTCATAATACCAGCAAGCTTTAGAATGTGATATATCCCTATGAAGATGAGTGGAAACTCATCCCTGAAGCAATCATATATGTCCAAAAAATGTGGATGAATTTTGAATATATGTTGTAACTTTTATCTAATGAAATATAAATCAAGTGCATATGATTATCCTACACGTGCAAATTATTTCCTCTCATCCCTACAAACATTTTAGCTATACCAAAATTAAATAAATTTCAAATCTAAAGAAGCAAACAATTCACTCATTAAACAACTTCAAATTACATGGTTGACGAGTAATTTTTCATTCTGTATAAAGAGTTCCAAAATATTTTTCTCAATAAACAATATCCACCGTCAAACTGTGGCTTCTTTATTAATTTCATGACAAATTAATAAATGTGGGTAGGTATCAATTAGTTTAAATGATAAAAATTGTTAGGTTGTTTTAAATGATTTTGAGTTTTAAAGTTCATTCGTCAAATTGTTGTTAATTAAAAATAAAGGGCTGGTAAACCAAATAGATCTTCCCAATTATTTTAATATACACGATCTAAATCTTCTCAAATATATATATATATATATATATATATATCAATATCAATATTTCTATTATCCGAATGTCCGGATATTAGTTATCCTCCGCTTGTTGAATATAAGCGGTTGGATCAAATTGATCAATCCAACGCTCTTAAAACCTTTGCGTGCTAAGCTAATAAAGTGCAATAAATATTATATTGATTTATTGCCGTAAAAGAACCCTAGTTATATAACTAGTTGTCTGCCTATTAACTAGTTGCCAAGCCAAAACACTAATTATCATTGACTTTAATTTTTAATTTTGATCGCTATTGTTGGCGGGTTCTCACAATTAATAACAGGTATGTTAAATTCTTTTAAAAATATATATGTGTTTATTATTTTACTCATGAGTCATGAATGTAATCTGACGCTTTTTATTTTATTATTTGTATTGTTCTATTCTTGTCTGCATCTTTCTAATTTCCATGTAGCTAAAATCCATTTTCATATTAATTACTATAGATCGTGATGTTATAATAATTTTTTTTTCTTGTTCGATTTATGAAGAGAATGAATGATATTGGAATAGACACTGGGGAAAGTTATGAAGAAGCCAGGCAAGAGCAGAGAGACAAAGTTTACAAACCCGTAGTCATACCACATGATCATATGCCCAGGTTGGGACAAGAATTTGTCTTACTAGATGATGTTCATGAATTTTATAATGAATATGCAAAAAAGGCTGGTTTTAGCGTGAGAATCAATTCTAGTAGGAAAAGTCACACAGGCGAAATTGTAAGGAAGGAGTATGTATGCTCTAAAGAAGGGGCAACCACTAAAGAAGTAGTTGAAAAAAAACGACGACGCGGTAAAGTGAGAGAGGGTTGTAAGGCAAAACTAGCAGTGGTTAAGTCTAAATCGGGAACTTATGTAGTTAGCGTATTTGAAGAGGATCATAACCACCCATTAACAACACCCCGAAGAGTACACCTTTTAAGATCTCATCGTAATGTGTCAGAAGCAAAAAGATCATTGACTCATCAATTAGCAGCAGCTAATATACCAATACATCAACAAATTAGTGTCCTTGAGTTGCAAGCTGGAGGTATACAAAATATTGGATGTCTTGGGAAAGATTTATATAACGATGAAACGAAATCCAAGAATAAAGTGAAAGGACATGATGCAGATATGTTGTTAGAGCATTTTCAGTTGGAAAAAGAGAAAAATTCAGCATTTACTTTTACAATTGAGTCCGATAATGAAAATATAATTACCCATTGTTTTTGGGCTGATGCAACATCTAGAAGGGGTTATAATTCTTTTGGTGACGTGGTGGTTTTTGATACTACTTATAATACCAATAAATATGCAGACGTCAATGAAAAACCTACTTTGAAATTGCCTTTGAAGATGGAGAAGCAAATGGTTAGTCTTTACACCCGTGAAATTTTTTATAAATTTCAAGATGAATTGTGGGATAGTTTGCAACATAAAATCGAACTTGTAAAAGAAGATGCTCATCATTGTGTGTACAAAGTTGTGAACCAGAATGAAGATGATGATGTGCACGAAGTTTTGTTTGACAAAACTTTGGATTTTGCTTCATGTATTTGTAAGAAGTTTGAGAGTAAAGGAATTCCATGTAAACATATTTTAGCTTATTTTCATAGAAAGCAATTTACATATTTGCCAGATCAATACATACTGAAGAGATGGACAAAATCTGCAAGATGTGATAAAGTCATTGGTGATGGTGGTTTAGAAATAGAAGATTGTTTCCAGAATTCAATTCTCATGAGACGTACTGCATTATTTCAACTCGCTTCAAATGTTATTGATAAGGCTGTCATTAGTGAGGAGGCAAGTAAGATACTGATGGATGCTTTCGAAAATTCACTTCGGAAGATTAAGTCAGTTGTAAGTCAGGATCCAAAAGCTATGGAGAAAAACAAGTGTACTGACCAACATGTATTGAATGATCCACTTGTAGTTAGGGCAAAAGGGTGTGGAAAAAGGCTGAAAAAAAGAAAAGAGAAGGCACGAGCTAAGGATAAAAACAGGCGTTGTCATGGATGTGGAAAAATTGGACAATCACATGATAAAAGAAATTGTCCAATGCTCAAAAATCGGTAAGCATGTTTAACTTAACATATAATTATTATACAACATTTTTTTATACTAATTTTTTTACTCTATTTTTACTCCACATAGGTCTTCTTTATTGGATGATGCAGATAGTTTTGATGAAAGCTCCTCCTCTACAGGTACATGGTCTTTGACATAGCTATAAATATATTTTGCTGTATTGACATTTGTGAATATGAAATAAGAATCTAATTAATTATTTGTTCATGCATGTGTGGTTGACTACAGATGAATGACGGTCAAGATCTGGGTTACTTTGGATTCATTTGAGAAATCATGGTTATTATTCTGACCCTGGGCTTAGCTAAAATGTTTGGGCAAATTAGAATTTTTGTCTTCTGTAATTAAATTTTACAAGACTTAATGAGTGTTAAATATTCTTCAATTAATTTACCTTATATTCCCATTTGTCTTTTATTAACTTTTTTAATTTTATAGTTGAATGTCATTCAATGAGTTAGTTGCCAGTGAACAATTTTTTTTTTTGAAAATAGGATTGTAAATTAATTGAGAAAATTAATGCGGTTTAATTAGAAAGATGCAGAATATTTATAAAAATTGAACAATGAAATAGAAATAAAATATATAATTTTTAAAAAATCATGAAACAACAATAAAAGAAAAAGCGCTTGATTACATTCATAATAATTAGTATATTGACTTGACAAGACTTCACATGGGATAAGTTATTTAAATAAATTTATACTTTACCGGATTTTACAGTAACACAATTTAATAGACAACTAGTTATATAACAAGGGTTCTTTTACGGCAATAAATCAATATAATATTTATTGCACTTTACTAGTTTAGCACGCAAAGGTTTTAAGAGCGTTGGATTGACTCAATTTGATCCAACCGCTTATATTCAACATGCGGAGGATAACTAATATCCGGACATTCGAATAATAAAAATATTGTATATATATATATATATATATCTTGATGTAGCACATATTCACCAAGATCATCAGCCTTGGACTTGCAATGAAGGGTAAGATCCAAGCCATTTCCTAACTACTTATACGAAGTTTAGGACCAAATATAGAGGCGTCCCTATTGTACATAGATGAAACAAGGAGTACTAGCAACAAAATAACCCTAGAGAAAGAAGTCATGATTAATTCTATTTGTTTAAGTGCTTTTATGTGTGTGTAAGAAGAAAAATTGTAATTCTCACTTTAAGTACGCAGCCATGCTTACCAATTATGTCATATAAAGAAAGATGAAACTTGCTAACAGCATAGCTTTTCATGCATATAGAGTAATATACATCAAACTTTCCGAAAAATGTGGATAAACTCTGGATGTGTCATAGCTTTTATTTAATAAATATGCTAAATAAGGTGCATGTGATTATCCTAAACAGGCAAATTATATACAAACATTGCAGCAATACAAAAGTTAAATAAATGCCAAGTCTAAAGCAGCGACCAAACAATTCACTATTAAACATCTTCAATTCACATAATTGACAACATGTTTTTCCATTCGCCAACCTGTAAGCAATAATAATATGGCGAACAAGTACGTGCTACAGCAACAGATCCCACCAACCCGCACACCTGGCTCAAGCGTTCAATATTTGATAAGTTTGAAAGTGTATTACTTACATTTCCGACTCATGGCTAATACTATTGCAATATATATATTTGGGAAACGACCAGCATCAGAGATACCTGATGAAACATCAGGATGTGTCCATAAACAGTGGCATATAACCAATTAAACACAGTTCTTCAGGGAATCTCCAGCTCCCTGGAAGAAGCAATAAGAAAGAGCAAAATCAGCAATAAATATACCAACAAGGGAGATAACCACAGCTGAAGTTGTTGACTCCCCAACACCTTTTGCACCTCCGATTGTGGTAACACCCCATGCACAACTCACTATAGAGATGATGGCACCAAAGACCTGAGATTTTATCATTGCACTGATTATATCCCATGATCTAAGTGCTCTCTGAGCTGAATCCAATATTATGTTGATGCTAATGCCATAAACACCGTCAGAAAGTATGGCGCTGGAAGCCATCCCCAAAGTGAAACACATCAAAGTCAAAAATGGTAGAGTGATACAGGAAGCAATTACTCTAGGTGTCACCAAGTAATCAACAGGATCGGTACCAAGAACTCTCAACGTGTCAGTTTGCTCAGAGACCTGCATTGTTCCCAACTCTGCTGCAAATGCACTTCCAATTCGGCCAGCAACCACAATTGCTGTAACAACAGGACTCAGCTCCCTTGAAAAGGCAAGGGCTAAGACCCCTCCAACAGATCTATTCAAACCCAACCTGGTGAATTCCCTAACAAATTGAATAGTAAACGCCATGCCGACAAATGCTGATGTCAAAAGACAAACCCCAACAGATCTTGGTCCAACTCTCTCCAGCTGTTGGAGAGTGTTCCTCCAATGTATTTTTCCCTTTATAATCCTAATAATTACTTGACCCGCCAAGACAGGAACTGATAATCCCCTCCAAAGGTACTGAGGAGGCGACCATTTGCTCAAAAAGGACTCTGCTTCAGAACCGGGTGCATGGTTTGTAATTTTGTTTTCTTCCATCATGGAGACAGATGGGTGGCCGTCATCTGTGTTGGGTATCGCAAACAATCTGGTATGTCGAGCAGGAACTAGAAATTTACAAGTAGGAACTCTAGCAGTGAAGCTAAATGAACTTGAACTAGAGATTTTCGTTTTGACAAATCCATTGGGTTTTAAACAGCTCCTTCTGCATAAATATCCATTAAAAAGCTGTGATTAAATTCTTTTTACTTGGCATTTGTAACCACAATAAAGTGACAATGATAGTAGAGAGTGAAACCTGTTCAAGAAGTGAGAGATAGAATGAATATGTGAAATGGTCTGCATATTTTCAACTTAAGTTACAGTGAAGGCGTAGTTTTAACTGAAAGAATAACTGCAGACATCCAATTACACGCCAATTGTAATGGCGGTTGCAAAACAGCAGCTGCGGACCAAATGTAACTGTAATAAACATAAAAGTGACAATCATGTTAAACTCCATTCAAACCCCCACGCATGAAAAGGGCCAAAAAAAAAAGGCATCATACACACTATAGACAGAAATCTAAGACGATTATAGCCCCTAATGGCGTTTTCTTTCTTTTTTCCCCTTTTAAAGTGGCATTTGAGTTTAACCAATCTCCAAAACTAAGTCAATAATCAAGCAAGCATAAATAATGGAGAAAGGCCCCATAATAATAATGGAGAAGAAAACAAAATTGTTCTTGATTGCTGGAACAATGTAACCAGAAAAGATTAAAAAAAAAAGACTCAAATCAGATTAATTTGATACGAGAAACTTCAAATAGCCGAATAAGACAAAAGGCTATCTCTGAATTACCTCTTAAATTTCATTCATTGCTTTACTTTACCCTCCAAGAAAGTGAGAGGAAGACAGGACGAGATAGGTGATCGGTGACGGCGAACTCAGCGAAAGTGAAGTGGTTGTTGTGGCGTAAGTTGGGAATGGGATGAGGACAACTACTGCGCGACATTAGGGTTTATTTTAATTTTACTTTTTTTTTTCCATACAAACAAAATGTTAATAAAAATTTTAAATTAATTAATCTTTAAAAATTAAAATTAAAATTAAAATCGTCCATGCCCGGGTCCGGTTTAGGAAGTCCATAATCGGACCTTGATCAGCGTGGGCTTTGCGTATGAGTTTTTTTTTTTTTTTTTTGGATAAGGAAAATGAGGTTTTGTTTGGAGCTTACATTAGGTGCAGGATTGAATTAAAATTTTCTCGGATATAAAATATTAATCACATGTTTGGCACACTTACTTAACTTAGATTAATAGGCTAAATTTATATTTTAATCTTAAATTCATGGGATTAACAATCTTAAAGTTTTATGTGAATTTAACTTGAGATAATCAATAGAAAAAATATTTATTACACTATTTTTATTTATTACTAAAAAATTATTAATTAATTTTATTTATTTTATCTAATATGAAATGATATAGATCATATGAAATGACCTATAATTTAGATTATTTATAATTCTTAATTATAATTATGACTGCCATAACTAATTTAATATAATTTAATTTATTATTATTATTTTAGTTATTATTATTTTCTTGTTAAATATTTATAAACACAAGTTAATATTTAATTCAATATCAACTTAACTATTATTTACTTTCATTTTAATTTAATTTAATATAATCTAATCTAATACGTACAAAATAGATAGATGACAATATTATATATAATCCGACCTAATTTAATTCAATCTACTCCAATCATGCGTGCTAAACATACACTAAAACACCAAAAATCACATTAAAAGTGAAATAAAACAACTAGACAAGTGTCCTGTAAAATGTCATACTAACAGTTTGGTTCTCAATTTTTCGATTTTCTCAATGAGGATATAGCTTAGCTTGTGAGTTTTTGTGAGAATTCAGGGAACTCAAGTAACATCTACACTGTCCTAAATAATTAAACAACATTAATAGTGCTTTCATTCTCCATCAGCCTATGCCCAAAATATTAGTTTCATTTTCTATACACAAACAATAGTAATGCTTTTTGATAACCCAAGGGTTATGATAATCAGAGTGTATTTTTTTCCTCTCTTTTTTTTTTTTTCCATCCTTTCTTACTCTTCATCAATGGCTATTAGTAGTGTCGGAGTTTAGGTGGATTATGAGGTTCTGGGGATTCAGGGTGATGGGGTTCAGGAGATTGAGGAAATTCAGGAGGTAGTTCCAAGGGTTTAGGAGATTATAGGAGATAGTGTAACAATTACAATACCAGATCAGAAGCCAGAGAGTGAGAATTACGAGAGGGATGATACTTAGCGAAGTCCATAAGGTACAACGGCAATGTGCATTATAATATCGATCGAAATGCTTGCTCCCTAAGAAACTCTGAGCTCTATTGATGCTTTAACCAGCGCACTTTACTCATTTGCCCAGTGGATCGGTTTTCTAAGTGTCGTATGCTCTATTTTTTTTTTGAAGAGAAAGTAAACATTTCATTACTGATTAAACAACACTGTCAAATACATTCTGCACTTCTACTGGTAGAATATCTAACTAGACAGCAGTTGTATCTTTCCTTAGAGCATATTTAGCTAAGGAATGGGCATGTGCATTACAAAACCTTGGAACAAAATTAAAATGGATCCTTTGGAACTCTCGTTTCTGGGTTTGGATTTCCGAAATTATCCAGAAAATCTCAGACCTGCTGCCCTTTATGTTGTTGACTAACTCAGCCACATCTTTGCAATCAGTCTCTACAATCAAGCTTGCTGCAGCTGCATCTTTTGCAATCTGGAGACCCCATTGGATAGCTCCAGCTTCTGCAAAACTGACATCCTTCCTGAGAGAGGCTTGCTTGATTCCTGCTGCTACTACTCTGCCATTTGAGTCACGCGAGACTGCTCCCAAGCCAACCTTTTGATCCTTGTTGTTTGTTGCTGCATCTACATTAAGCTTGAACACATTGGGGGGGGTTGACCATCTCTACTGGCTTTCCTCTCTGGTATTGCTAATATGGAGTGTTCTTGTTTTTCTCACTCTTTGGTAAGCTTCTAACACTGATTCTGCCTTTGCTGCTGACATCATTGGCTCTATCTTCTTTTTTTCAAAGATCAACTTATTCCTAGCAAACCAGATAGCCCAGCAATACATAATCATAAGCTCAGCTTCATTTCTCCTGGAGTTGCCTGCAAAAATTCTGGACATGGCTGAAAATGTCTTGGCCTAGAACATTCTGAATCTCGAAAGTGGGTGGAGCTAAGTTCCAGGTCTTCCTTGCTGCTTTACATTCAAAAAGGGCATGACTTATAGTTTCCACACTCTTATGGCATCTTGGACAAGTAGGCTCTGACAGACACTTCCTTTTCCAAAGATTTTCAGTCGTCGGTAAAATGTTTTTTATTGCCCTCTACATGAAAATCTTATTCTTCTCAGGCAGTTCCAAAGACCACAAAGCATTCCATTGCCTGGGACAGCTTCCTGAACTACTTGGCATATCTTGAAACTTGAGCCTGGAAGCTATCTGATATCCACTCTTTACTGAATACTCTCCTCTTTTGTCATAATACCACAACACTTCATCTTCTTTTTTGGTTCTAGGGAATGGAATCTGCAGGATTGCTTCTATATCTTGGGGTAGAAAGTTTTGCTCCAGCTTGCTTACAATCCATTGATTTTCTTCATCAATCAGATTAGCCACCGTAGATTCAGCTGGCAATTTTTGTGGTGATATTGGTTTGAAAGTGTCTGGCCTAGGTAACCAATTATCTTTGTAAGTTCTGATTTTCCTTCCATTTCCTACCCTCCATCTTGCACCTTTGTCAATCACTTGCCTTCCCCATAGAATGCTTTTCCAAATAAAAGATGGCTTGGAACCCGCTGTGGCATTCAAGAATGAAGAATACTTATAGTATTTTGCTTGCAGTACTCTGGCCAGCAACGAATTGGGGAGCTGATGCAATCTCCATGCCTACTTAGCCACCAAAGCTTGATTAAAGCTAGTGATATCTCTGAATCCCAGCCCTCTTCTACTTTTTGCTTGGCTCATTTTGTCCCATCTTGACCAGTGGATTCCGAATCTATCTTCCCTTGATCCCCACCAAAACTTCGCAATGACTTTTTAAATATCATCACATAGCCCCTTTGGAAGTCTGAAAACACTCATAGCATACGCCGGAACTGCCTGTGCCACTGCTTTAATGAGTATTTCTTTCCTTCCGCTGGAGAACATCTTATGACGCCAGCTTGAAATCTTGCTTATTACCTTTAACTTCACCTCATTAAAGAACCCCGATTTCCTTCTGCTTATCATAGATGAAAGGCCTAGATATTTTTCATATTTCGACACCACTTTGAGCTGGAAAATGTTTTTAATTGCTGCAGCCTGACCACTTGTAATCTTGCCACTGAGAAACATTGATGACTTTTCATAATTAAAAATCTGCCCTGATGCCTTCGCATAGCAATAAAAAATCCCCTTTAAGTTCTTACACTCTGCTTCTAAGGCTCTGGTAAAGACTAAGCTGTCATCAGCGAAAAGTAGATGGGATATCGTAACTTTCTTTGCAAATCTCAGCCCTCTAATCTGCTGCTTCCTCTCAGCCTGGATCAGTAAATTCGAAAAGGCCTCTGCACACATGATGAAAAGATACGGAGAGAGGGGGCAGCCTTGCCTTAGTCCCCTTTCCGGAAGGATTAAGCCTTTGGGGGTCCCGTTAATAATGACTGAAAATTGAGCAGTGGTTATGCAACTCATAATCAGACTCCTCCATTTATTCAAGAAACCAAATTTTTCCATGATTTGATATAGGAAGCTCCACTCGACTCTATCATACGCCTTACTAATATCCAATTTTAGAGCCACTAACCTATTTCTTCTCCTTTTGCTATGTCTAATCTTGTGGAGGCATTCATAACCAATAATCACATTATCTGTAATGAGTCTATTGGGAATGAATGCGCTCTAAGTTGGGGATATGATTTGGGGAAGAATTAATTTCAGCCTGTTCGCTATTGCCTTAGCTATGATTCTATACACCACATTGCATAGACTAATAGGCCTAAAATCAGTAACTTTCTTTGGTTTCTCAGTCTTAGGTAATAGAGCAATATAAGTATGGTTGAGCGAAGCTAAATCACCTTGCTCGTTAAGAATGTGTAAGCATGTTGTGACTACGCCTCTGCCCACAGCCTGCTAATGTTTTTGGAAAAATGCAGCAGGTAAACCATCCGGTCCGGGAACTTTTGTAGGACACATTTGAGATAGTGCGTTTACAATTTCTTCTGGTGTGAAAGGTTCCTCCAGGTGAGTGTGCATTTCCGGAGTTATCTTTGGGGACATTCCTTTAAGGGTTTCTTGAGTCTGATTGTGGCTTAGCCTGGAGGAAGTAAAGAGCTACTGGAAGTAATCGCAAAATTCCTTTTCAACTTTTTCTTTATCATCTGTCCAATTCCCATGGGTGTCCTCTATACCCCATATTTTGTTTTTTCTTCTCCTAGCCGAGGCTTTGGAGTGAAAAAACTTTGTGTTTTTGTCTCCTTCCCTGAGCCAGCCTGCTCTCGATCTTTGACGCCAGTACATTTCTTCATCAATCAGCATGTTGTTGATTTGCTTTTCAAGCTTTCTGATTTCTCCACCATCTACATACTGATCCCTATTCTGCTTTGCATTCTGTAGTTTCTCAATCAAGCCCTCTTGCTTCTTTTTTCTGCCATCAAACTCTACCTTGCTCCATATCTTGAGCTGGGATAGAGAATTTTTTGCCGCCCTCTGAAAATTGTTCATCGGATTCTCCCCCATTCTGTCCCCATAAGTTTCCCATTCTTCCCGCACTATATTTTGACGTTTCTCATATGAGCTCCACATGTTTTCGTAATGGTCCCTCGGAAAAGATCTTCTCTTGTAATTTATCTCCTTGCTTCTCTCTTTAATATCCAGCATGATTGGGCAGTGATCTGAGACCCAATTCACCAAATGTGATGTCGGTAGGTTCTGGAAACTTTTGCTCCAATCTTTACTACAGAGAAATATATCCAACCTTTCTTCTACATAGCCTGTCCCGAACCTCCTATTCGACCATGTGAATTGGTAACCCTTATAACCCATGTCTACCAAATTACATGCCTGAATGGTTTCTCTAAAATCAGCTACTGCATTGAGATTTCTATCATTGCCCCCCGATTTCTCATGTAAATAAAGAATTTCATTGAAGTCACCAAAGCAACACCAAAGATAAGGAAATAGGTCTGCTAACCTTTTCAGTAAACACCACGTGTCTTTTTGACCACGGATGATCAAATTTACATCTCCACATTTTACCACTTGGGTTCTGCACCACCGCATCTATATGATGAGAACTGAAAGACTTTATGTTAACATATATGTTTTCATAATGTTGATTTTGATGATAACAAACAAGATTAATAATGATTAATCTTTTAAGCTCAAATTATTTAATATTCTTTTTAAATAAATCATTATTTTCACATTATAAATGTTTTATATTTAATGGAAAAATGATTTTATGAAATTGATTGTTTTTATTTCTTTTAAATAAATCATTATTTTCACATTATAAATATTTCATATTTAATGGAAAAATGATTTTATGAAATTGGTTGTTTTTCAAAGTTTATGGTTTAATTGAAAGAATTTTGAAAACTTTGAAATAAAAAAGTATTGCTTGAAATTTTGGTAAAGGAGTTATTTGAAAAGTATAATAGTATTTTTGGCTATATCATAATTTCAGAAAGTTTTGGGATTAACAAAGCATTACTTAGACATTCTGAAATTGGACCTATTTGTAAAGTTCCATAACGTTTTGGGCCTTAGTATAATTTTGTAAACTTATGGGGTCAAACTATAATTTCATAAAATAGTGCACTGTGCAGGTTACTGTAGCAAGCGGCTTACCGGTTATAAAAATCAAAAAATCGGATTCGGGGCAGAATGCATCCAGAACGCAAACGGCTTACCGGATTCCGAAACCGGCAAGCCGGATAGGCAGAATTTTGAATTTTGCCTTAACGGTAACATAAATTCAGGATACGCCTAGAATGTGAGTAACCGCTAGTTTTTGAGTTCAAACTATATAAACTCAAAACCAATTCATTTTTTGGTAATCCAAGCAAGCAAGAACAAGTGCACACAACATATATTGAGCTTCAAATTCGTAACTCATCATTCATTCAATCATTTTTGTTCTTCAATTTGTATATCCACTCTTAAAGAGAGTCTCATTGTTGTGATTTTCATTTCTCATCAATTTGTGAGTGTACAAGTGTGGGAAACACTTGGGGATATAATCTCTTGTTGTAAAGGTTCATTGACACATTGAAAGTCAATTGTAAACATTTGAAGCCTTGGGAGGCTTGGATAGTGAAATCCTCAAGCCGGGTGAGCTTGGAGGCGTGGACGTAGGCGGGGATAGCCGAACCACGTAAAAATCCTTGTGTTCGTTTTCTCTTCCCTTACTCTTTTAATATTGTGCTTGATTGAATTTATTGTTTTCGAATTTATTAAGGCATTAGATTAAATTGTTGTGTGGTTTGCCTAGGATAATTTTTAAAACTCCAATTCACCCCCCCTCTTGGGTTGCAAACTTGTATTTCATTTGGTATCAGAGCAAGGTGCTCTTGTGTAGACTTAACCGTCTAGAGTTAAAGATCTATAGCAACCCAAATTAGCTCAACCATCATGGAAGGCCAATCTATCACTAGACCTCCATTTTTCGATGGAAATGATTATCTTTATTGGAAAACTAGGATGAGAATTTATTTACAAATTTTAGATTATGAAATTTGGGAAGTTGTTTGTGATGATTTACTCATTCCTAGAAAGAATGCTTTAAGTGAGTTAGATAAGAAAAAGATATCTTTAAATTCCAAAGCTATGAATGCTTTATTTTGTGCCTTAGATAAAAAGGAATTTCATAGAGTTTCAAATTGTTCTAATGCTTATGAAATTTAGAGAAAACTCAAAATTGTGTATAAGGAGACTACAAAGGAGGAGGAATTTCATGAAGTGTCGAATTTGGCACTTATGGCAATTGGAGATGACCCGGATGATGAACTTGAAGAGGTAAATGATCTTCCTACATATGATGAATTACATGATGATTTTAAGGATTTGCATGATGAGTTAATGAAGATTGGTAAAAAGAATATATGTCTTAAAAAGAAGATGATGGAGCTTAAGAATGAAAATGAATCATTTAGTGCAAAGATCACATGCCTAGAATTAGAAAATAAAACATTGCATGATAGAGTTGCATTATCAAATGAGAAATCTAGCACTTCACACAAGCATCTAGAATCACATGTAAATGACTTGAAAAATGAAAAAGATGCCTTGCAAAAATCCAATGTTTCATTAAATGAAAAGATCAAAAAATTGGAATTAGATAATGAAATGTTACATGATAGAATTGCATCATTCACATGTAAACAAAGTACTTCATATGAGCATGAGAAATCATATGGTGATGAATTAATAAAAGAAAATGAAGTGCTTAGAAAGAAGAGTGATGAGCTAAATCAAATTGTGTTAAAATTTACAAATGGGCAAAAGATGTTGGACAATTTGCTAAATTCACAAAAATGCGTATTTGACAAAAGTGGCATTGGTTACAAACCAAATTTGAAACAAAAATTTTACAAGAGTTATTTTGTGAAGAATACATCCATTAACAATCAAATTGTATGTCATTATTGTAATCAGGATGGTCACATGAAGAATAGATGTCCAATTAAAAGAAATGTGTATTATGGAGTCAAATGTATTTGGGTTCCGAAAGGAACTAAATCTAACACTCAAGGACCCAAGAGTATTTGGGTACCAAAGGGCACAACGTGAATGTTTTCTTTGTAGGTACCACAATCAAGGAATGGTGGAGAAGTTCCTTGATGAAAGCTTGTGAGGATAATCACTTGAGTATGAGCTAGGAGAAAAAGATGAGGCAAGATGATTTAATTATTTTGGTAACAATTCTTACCATATTAATTTTGTTGAATAAATAATGATAAATGGAATTGCAATAGTGTGCATATATGTTTAATGATTGAGTAAAATATATACATGATGGTTTTGTTTGATGTTAATGTTTATGAAGTGTTTAAGCATGATAGATAAGTGGTGTGTTTGATTTATTCACTTTTGAATGCTTATATGTTTAATTTTTGTGAAAATCTCTAGTCTGCACAAGCTGTAATGAATTGGTCATAACGTCTTCTAAAGAACTCCAAATCCAGCTCTGTAAAATTTATTGGAAAGCTAACTTAATTATCTTTCCAATGGTATATAGCTTGCACATTACTTCTGGCTCAATCAATACAGTTTTTATTCCGAATTTGACATTTCTGCATTTTATTAAGTTTTGAATGCTTATATGTTTCATGATTGTGTAAAATATACACATGATGAATGAATTATATATGTGAATTCTTGTGCTGTTAATTGTGTTATATCATCATTCATTTATAAAATTGACATCATTGTTTAATACAATTTCATATGTTTGGTCTTGTATGCATTTATATTTCATGCATTAAATGGCTTATTGAAAAGTT
Organism: Citrus mangshanensis; assembly: GCA_030449895.1. Lineage (NCBI taxonomy): Eukaryota > Viridiplantae > Streptophyta > Magnoliopsida > Sapindales > Rutaceae > Citrus > Citrus mangshanensis. Next base: position 42,657 of record JASUUJ010000037.1, read on the forward strand.
TTAAATCTCAAAATGATTTAGAATTAATCAATTTTTTTTAAAGACCAAAAATGAAATGGTGTGCGTTGTACAAGTAAAAGAGCTAGCCGATATTCCATTTCCACTCATCCGAAAATTTTTTATGTATTCTTATTATTGATTTCTCTCGGGTCAAATTCCGGATAACCGGTTTTTCAATTCGGAAAACCGGATTAGCTTTGGTTGCTCTTTGGACAACATTCGGATAACCGGTTCTTCTAATCCGGAAAACCGGATGCATTTTGAATGCTCACTGCCTCACAACCGGCCAACCGGATCACAAATCCGGCAAGCCGAATTCAGAGGTTTATTAGCACTATTCATCTTTCTTCCTCATTCGGTCTTCACATGCTCTTTCTCTCTCCAAAACCGTGAGCTGCTCACCTCTATTTTCATTCAAATTTCTCTTCATTTCTAAAATCATTTTAATTGATTCAAACTTACTCTTTTTATTCAATATCTTGAAAATCCAAATTTGTGCATTTTGAGTATTTCAAATTACCACTTCCATAATGAGTTCTCCTTATGGATTTTACCATAGTTTTCTATTATATTATGCACTTACATTTTCATATGCATTGTTGCTTTCATTATGGATTGATGATGATTATTGTTTGATAGTTGGATGTTTTATATTTGGATAATGTGGAACTAATGTGCTTATCTTGACTTTTTGATGATCAAGAGGGAGATATGAGATGTAAGGGAGAAATACATCTACTTTGAGATTCTTAAGCATATGAGATTTTTTTTAAGTTATATTAAAATGTCACATTAGATCTTTGATGAGTTTAGTTGTCTTGATTTCTAAAATGTGATTAGTAATTATAGAGCTTGAATTGTTGACATTATGCTCTTATGACTTTTGCATTCCCTTGCTTAGCTTATTACTTGTTCTATTTTGGATAATATGCTTTTTGAATATTTTTATTGTCCAAAGGGGGAGACAAAGTAATAAATCTTTTTAATGATGTAAATTGGGGGAAATAACATGCATTTTGAGCATTCTTTTAATGGTTGATATATGATTATGGAATCCTCGGATTTAATTGTTACAAGTATTGGGGGAATTCATATTGATTTTGATGATTAATGATTATATGTGCATTGCTTGATGAATTGATGGAGTTATTGGTTTGTTATAATTGTTGAAGCTTATATCTTTTTAATCATGTTGTGTATTTGAGGATTTGTTCATTTTTAAGGGGAGATAAATATGATTTGTCTTTGGATAAAATCATTTTGGTTAAAATTTTAAATTGACCATATATTTAGGGGGAGCATATCACATGTTTTTGAATAATATGCCTTTTGAGTAATTGTTTTGATAATTGATATTTGATTATGATGATGATTTTGATAATTTTGAGATATGACGATTTGATTACATGGGTGTTTTATATGATAACTTCATGTTTTGAGTTGTTGATTTGGTAATTAATGGAATAATGGTTCATGATATTTTGGTGTGATTATATGTGTATGGAGTTGGCTTTTATCATGATTTATAATAATTTGGATGTGATATTACTAATCTTATATTTGAGGTGATGCTTGTTGTTAGGGGGAGATTTTTTTCAAAATTTCTACTCAAACAATATAGGTAACAAATTTCCTACTCTTATTCTTTTCATTTACGTTTTTTTTTTATGATAAAGGGGGAGAAGAATACATGTTTTTAGTTTTTAAAAATTTGCTACTTTTGTCTTTGCCAATTAAGTTTTTCTTTTTGATGATGAGGGGGAGAAAAATCCATGTATTTAAATCATTAATTTAGCTAATTGGCAAATTGTAAGAGAAGATTATATTTAGGAGGAGCAATTTGTGGAATCATTCTTTAAATACATGAAATATTTGTCATCATAAAAAATGGGAGATTGTTAACATATATGTTTTCATAATATTGATTTTGATGATAACAAACAAGATTAAGAATGATTAATCTTTTAAGCTCAAATTATTTTTTATATATTTTAAATAAATCATTATTTTCACATTATAAATGTTTTATATTTAATGGAAAAATGATTTTAAGAAAAATGATTGTTTAAATACATGAAATATTTGTCATCATCAAAAAGGGGGAGATTGTTAACATATATGTTTTCATAATGTTGATTTTGATGATAACAAACAAGATTAAGAATGATTAATCTTTTAAGCTCAAATTATTTAATATTCTTTTTAAATAAATCATTATTTTCACATTATAAATGTTTTATATTTAATGGAAAAATGATTTTATGAAATTGATTGTTTTTATTTCTTTTAAATAAATCATTATTTTCACATTATAAATATTTCATATTTAATGGAAAAATGATTTTATGAAATTGGTTGTTTTTCAAAGTTTATGGTTTAATTTTAATTGAAAGAATTTTGAAAACTTTGAAATAAAAAAGTATTGCTTGAAATTTTGGTAAAGGACTTATTTGAAAAATGTAATAGTATTTTTAGCTATATCATAATTTCAGAAAGTTTTGGGATTAACAAAGTATTACTTACAAATTCTGAAATTGGACCTATTTGCAAAGTTCCATAACGTTTTGGGCCTTAGTATAATTTTGTAAACTTTTGGGGTCAAACTATAATTTTAGAAAATAGTGCACTGTGCAGGTTACTGTAGCAAGCGGCTTACCGGTTATAAAAACCAAAAAATCAGATTCGGGACAGAATGCATCCAGAACGCAAACGCTTGGATTCAAATAGGATAGGCGAATTTTGCCTTAACATAAATCCTGGATTCCATAACCGGCAAATTGGATACGCCTAGAATGTGAGTAACGGCTAGTTTTTGAGTTCAAACTATATAAACTCAAAACCAATTCATTTTTTGGTAATCCAAGCAAGCAAGAACAAGTGCACACAACATATATTGAGCTTCAAATTCGTAACTCATCATTCATTCAATCATCTTTGTTCTTCAATTTGTATATCCACTCTTAAAGAGAGTCTCATTGTTGTGATTTTCATTTCTCATCAATTTGTGAGTGTACAAGTGTGGGAAACACTTGGGGTAAAGAGATTGGGGATATAATCTCTTGTTGTAAAGGTTCATTGACACCTTGGAAGTCAATTGTAAACATTTGAAGCCTTGGGAGGCTTGGATAGTGAAATTCTCAAGCCGGGTGAGCTTGGAGGCGTGGACGTAGACGGGGATAGCCGAACCACGTAAAAATCCTTGTGTTCGTTTTCTCTTCCCTTACTCTTTTAATATTGTGCTTGATTGAATTTATTGTTTTCGAATTTATTAAGGCATTAGATTAAATTGTTGTGTGGTTTGCCTAGGATAATTTTTAAAACTCCAATTCATCCCCCCTCTTGGGTTGCAAACTTGTATTTCACTTTATACTGACATTCACTTCCGAACTCCAAAACAAAGCTAAACCACCTTCCATACCCGTTCTATCTACTGCAAAGCGGTTCTCAAAATTAAATTTATTGCATATCAAATAAACTTACTGGGCTGTCATCTTTGTTTCGCAACAGAAAAAAATTTGAGGCCGATGCAAGTGGAGAATTTTTTTGATGGCTAGACACGTTCGAGGCTTCCCCAGACCTCGGACGTTCCAACTTAATACCCTCATTGCTGCTGGCAGGGCTGGTTGCCAGCTCCCGCCAATATGTCTTCCACCATTGTTGTTGCATCCTCGGTTTCATCTTGCTCTGTGTCTATAGCCTTCAGCTGAAGTTTTGCTTGAGAGGAGTTAAGCTGCTTTAAGTTGAGTGGTGCTTTTGATGGGCTAAGAATTCTCTTCTTTTTGTTTTCAGAGCTCGGCCAAGCTAGCTTGCTATTAGGCCTTTTGGAATTGATAGGCCCCTTGTCTTTCCCTCTTTCTATCATTGAGCTGCTGGCTTGTAATTTCCACTTTCTGATTTTGGGCTTCTCTTTTGCATTGCTCAGCCCATTATCAACCTCTTCCTCATTATTTCCCCTTTTTGTGTCTGTTCCCCTCACTTCCATTTCCCTCAAATTTTTCTTTCCCTCGCTTATGACTTTGCTTTTCGACTAGCTGTCATTGTCAGCCACTTTAGCGTGCTGCTTCTTGATTTCTCTGCTTGTATTTTCATTTTCTGATTGCTGATTATCCGACACTGCTGTACTCAGAATTAAAGCTGCATTCCCATCTTGTGTCTCCTGATTTGTGACCATTGGTTGCATCCCATCCCTCATCTCTTTACTCGTGTTGCTTTGGTTTGGCCCGTTTAGTTCTGTTGGGTTGTGTTGAGTTTGACTTGTAGTAGCATCTGCTTCACTTGTCTTCGATTGAGGGTGTTCTCTAGTGCCTCTTCCTCTGGCTCGAGCTAGTTTCATCCTCTCTGTTGGTGTTATTGCCCTCATCCATCCCCCATATGGAAGATTCTCCTTTGGCTGACCTTTGTACTTCAAACATTCTCTATATTGATGGCCTATCTTTGCACAGCAAAAGCAAAATTCTGGAAGCTTCTCATACAGGACAGGCATTGGCATTTTGACTCCAGCCTCTTGCAAGAATACCACTTTTTTTAGAGGTTGTGTTATGTTAATGGAGATTCTTATTTGAGCAAATTGGCCTATGCACTCCCCTGTTGCATCTGTTTCAATTTCTTCCACCTCTCCGATTTTCTCTCCTAGCTTTTGAATAATCTCTCGCACCATACACATTATAGGTATATTGTGTATTTGTACCCAGAAGGATGTATGCGTGAAAGACTGCTCTTTTATGTCCCCTATGCCAATAAGCTCGGATAACACCAATAAGGCTCTATCAAAGTGCCATGGCCCCCCCATGAGGACTCTCTTCTTTTCTCCTTCTGATGCAAATTTGAACAAAAAAGTATTCTCCCCCATGCTTTCTATTTTGACCTCCTTTACTGTTCTCCAAGCTTGTTGCATTGTGGCTCTCAATCCTTCCCTATTTACTCTTCTCGTTAGTAATATCTTCCCCACTAGGCAATTTGCTGCAATTTCCTCTCCCGCTTCCCGCATCTTGCCCATGACTGTTATTGTGTCTTCCTCTTCTTCCTTCAAGACAATAGCTTGACACTTTCTGACTAATTCTTCTGTATCCATTCCTCACTAGTCTTTCCCTCCCTGCAGTAAAAACCCACCAACCGTTCTGCGATGATTACTTTACAAGCTCTAGCAAGATAGTTGTGATTCTTAAGGACAATGCAATCAAAATAAAAAAGGAAGAAAAAAGAAAACAGAAGCACCCAGTTAATAGGTGAGTAAAAGAAGCCATAAAGGCTTCCGTATGCTTCCATTCTTTGCACTTTTTTCAGATAAAAAAGTACTGTAGAAGGAGATCCATGACGATTATAAAATCCTCTATGCTCTATTTAATTTCACTGTCATCTACTCGTCTTTATGTGAAGTCGTCATGTTTCAATCCATGCATCTTTCACATCTTTGTTAATCTTGATGGGATTAGGTTGCATTGCTACAGTCAAAGCAGCTGGCGTTGCTCAAATCATGGTTACTGTCTTATATATTGGTGGTTTTCTTACTTTCGATGTACCCTGTGATTTTCTAGCAAATTTTCAAGTATCGATTGTTTGGATTGGCATAGTATTAGGTAAGAAAAAATTAAGAAATATCTACATTTTTGTAATATGTAATACCGTAAGTTTGACAGTGATATGGTGTCATGTATACTCTTTATATATATATATATATATATTTTGGTTTTAACTGGTTTCTTTGGCGATTTCGAGGGCATACCGTTTTATCTAATTAAAAAGCAGATTGATTTAAAGAAAGAAATGGGGCCTTTTGATCAGATTAATTTTGAGCCCAAACCTGTTAGCTTTATTTAATGGACTTTCTTCAAAAGCAAAAAGAAACCCACAATATCAGATTCTAATTGGCTTTCTTCTATGTTACCATCGGATTACAAAAGCCCACAAATACTTTAGCCTTGCTTTGCTTCCACGTTAAATTATTAATTGAATAGTATTATATAAGATTTTAATTTGACTTCTCATGTTACCTCCCATACCATGCAGGTTTCAACATGAGAAATCGAATGACCTGACTGACATTCGTTCGTCGGATCAGCCGCCAAGAAGTCGAATGATCCGACTGAGATGGCCGTTGATCCGACGGACGAACGCCTACGAACCGATACAACCCATAATATTCTTCAACGTTTTAGTTAGGTCAAATATTATCATTTTCTCCTTGTGTGATCAAAATGAAAATCTTACCGCTTGTTTAATCAAAAACCTCACTTGAAGTGTCACAAACTAAGTGTCAGTAAAGACTATTTTTCTAGTAGTGTTTAACTCTTAAATTTCAATAATAATAATATAGAAATCCTAAAAGTTTTAAAAATAAAACTTAAAAAAAAGTCAAGAAGATATATATATATATATTTATTTACTTCCATTAGAATTATTACAAAAATACACAAACAAATAAACAAGAAAAATACTATTTTAAATAAAATATTTAGAATGGTTGCATGTAAAAAGTTGAGATAATGAATTGATAGTCAGATAATAGAAATGAACTTTATATTTCAAGAAACTATTTTTTTTCTTTAAATGAACCAATAAATGTAACAATTTTCTTTGTAGAGAAGTGAATAAGAAATTTTCTCATCTATTGATTTTTGAGATTATATGGTTTTTAATAGAAATTGAAAGGAATAATAAAAGTCAAAGATTTTAACGTTAAATAATTAAGTTTTCTTAGAAAACTAAAAAGTTGAAAATTTGCTTTTATTTCTTAGAAAGACTAATAATGAATGAATTTATGGTTTGGATAATATTATTAATTTAAAAAAATTACTAATTATAAGATTAAGTCAACTTGACAAATTATATCCAAATAGGAAGAGTAGTAAGCATTACTTGCCCATAAATAGAGAGGAGAGAAAGAGCTTCAAATTCATCCAAGTATGAGAGTTGAGAGCAAATGCAAGTGAAACGATTTGAGAGATTTGAGAGAACTTCTACTTGAGTGTTCTAATGAGGATTCATTTGGGTGTATTGGGTATTGAGTTTTGAGAGTTTTCTCAAATTTTATAAATTTTCATTCATTAGTAAAATTATCTTCTAGTCTTTATCCGTGGACGTAGGTTTTATGCCGAATCGCGTAAAATCATTGTATCTTTTTCTTTGCATTTGTTTACACCACATTTATATTTCTTTAGAAGTAGCAGTCACGGTAATATTAATATTTGCTCAACACTGCACTTCCACAACAGTTACTATCTTAGTATCTTGTATATTGATGGTTTTCTTACTCTCGATGTACCCTGTGATTTTCTAGCAAATTCTCAAGCATAGATTGTTTGGATTGATATAATATGAGGTAAGAAAAGATTAAGAGACATCTATGCTCTCAAAATATGTAATACCGTAAGTTTGACAAGTGCTATGATATGGCATCATGCATAGTTTTTGAATTTTTTTTTTCCATATGAACAAATGCGTAGGTTTATTAAAAAGAAATTAATTTACATTGCATATACTAATATATTGAATATTAGTGATTGAGGTGTGTTTTCAGTCATAGAGTGGCATCTATGTAAATTGTAATAAAGAATGTTAGGAATCAGTGACATGAGACACGGCTTGGAATGGAACGTCACACACGTAGGTTGTGTTGGGCTTAAAATTTGAGGCATGTAGGCCTTAAAAACATGATATGATATTAGATGAATCAAAACATGACAAGTGAAAGAATTTGCAATAAACATGCATAAAATTTTATGACATAATTGTAATTGAATTACTAATATTTATTTAAATAAACGAGATTGGATTAAACAAAATTAAATTAAATAATGTTTTATTTCATTTCAATTGAGTTCAAATTGAACTATTCATTAATTTATATTATTTTAAATTGTAAATTAATTTATAGTTTTCAATTAAGTGTAACTGAATAATTGATGATGTTGTGTTAAGCAAATGTATCAATCCCTTTTACCATACTTTAAGTCGATGAATAAAAAATTTAAGGGAAATTATTTTAATTTGAATAATTTTTTTCTTTTCCTATACATTTTAAACAATTTAAATAATTTAACTTTCTCTAAGATGGATTTTTCTATGATGCAATATGACTCTTACAACAATGTTAGTGTGGTTGTTGTAGACTCTTAGATTTAAATGTTTTAATCTCCACCATTAATTTATTATAGTAGATAAATAAATAAATAATTAATTAATTAATAAAAAAATAATATTTAGGTTACAGGTAGATTAGTTTTTTTTTTTTAATTATACAAACAGAGGGAAAATGTCAATTTGAATTCTTTGGTCAATAATTGCATTCTCTTTGAGATAGGGGACATGTTATAATATTAGTAGCCGATCAAAAATAATTCCTGGATATGCTTTCTTGGCATTTTACACTTGAGTGTTTGTGGCACTGTTTTACACTTCCTCATGAATATGCTTATCTCGACACAAAACTGGATGCTCAAGAGAATTTGGAGAAATCTTGAATGTAGCAGAAGTGGTTGGAACCTGAAAGCATTGGGCAACTTGATTAAAGATTGTGGTGAGAAAATTGATTCAAAAGAAAAACAATTGAGGGAAAGTGACAAAGAGGTTGCATTCGAACTTGAATCTTCCATTCAAAAACGGATTGACACTTGTACAAAGCGAATCGAAGACAACTGTAGAAGTCTTTGGAAAGTCAAGCTAACTTTAAAATAAAAGAGCGTGAGAGATAAAAAGCCCAGGAGTAATCAATGAGACAAACAAAGAGGTTGTATTCCATCACAAGTCTTTTTTTTTTTTTTAATTTCAAAACAATTTTTTTGAATAATTATTGTATACGTCTGATTAAATTCAACAGTACGCATTTCTTACATTTCTGTTAAATATTACATATTTGTCTTATGTGACATTAGTATCAATTGATTTGGCTTCATCGTTGAATACTAGGATTAATTTTAAAAAAAATTAAGAGTAATTTTTATTTCTTTCGATTGTTACATCAATATACTAATGTGAGAAATAAAATAAGTTTGTAACATTGAATGGAAACAAATAAGAGTAAGGGACTTTTTTTTCCTAACTTAATGAATTGATTTTGTTGGGGAAAAATTAAGTTTTTAAAATTTTTATAAAACTTTTGAAGATCATATAATATATAGGAATCTATAAATCGTAAAAAATTGACTTTTTCTGATTTGAGATTACGATTCGCCACCACCACTCCTGTTAAATCACGATCCGTCACCACCACGCTTGTTAGATCACGAACTATCACCAATGATCTTCCATGACTTCGATTTCAGACTTGACGTGTGGCGCTTTATCACTACCAAAGCAACTAGATGAGAAAATTTTTCTCTCAACAATAGAGAGAAAAATCTTATTCTCCGATTTGTATAAAGTGGCTTCTCATTTTCTTTAGAGAAAAAATAAGCCTTTTATATCACCATTTTGTGAAAATCCTAGGCTCCAAATAATAAAAAAAAAATACTCACGTTATTTGCTTTTTCTATAGGAGACCCACCTTGTAAAATAACATAAGGCCCCTTACACAAAATCTAATTAAATGGAGTCTCCCATTAAATGATATATTTAGGCTTTTGACCTAAATAGCTAGTTATCTTACTTATTAGTCCAGTAGTGGTGCAGTCAATTAAATGAGCTAACCCGGGGATCATTTGGGAACATACAATAGTGGCTATAACAATTAGGTCTGTAATTAAACTAGCCTAATTATTTAATTCCAAATCTACTCCACTAAAAGATTGGAATTGACCTCCATAATTGTATGCTCGAATAATAATTCGTTTTCTTTACTACACAATCCTTTGTACCACATTGTTAATTAAATTGATATCTCAACTGTCCAATCAATTTAATAACATCTTATTCCTTGATACTTACTGGTTTTCTCTAATGATCATTTTCAACGTACTAAATATGTTGACACACTTTCTATGATCAAAAACCCATCAAGAGATGTGTTGTACAAATTCTATATTGTTAATCTATAACTCCAATACTCATAAATGCTCCCACCAAGATATCGGGTAATCTAGACTACAAGTATGTGTCATGCCCATTGGTAACTCAAATGGAATAACAATTACAATCATGAAATCATAATTAACTCAAGATTAAGATTACAGTAAAATCAATGCCTATGAGATTTAATAAATCTGACAATTATTATAAAGTTAATTAAATCTCATATGTGATCCTGTTCAATGTAGTCGTACTACATCAATAAATTCATACATGATTAAGACAAATCATTCAATGAATTTATTACAGTCTATACCTAAATAAAGTGTCCAACTTTATTTATCAACTGCGAACTAAATTTATTTAATCATAAGATAGCTTGTATTTATGTCTTCTGTGAATCCACATGGTGATCACATAAATACATATAATATGATTAAATGGACTTTAATAAAAATATTAACGCAATTAAGATATTTGAATAAAATACCTCATTTATTTTATTAATCAGAAAAATTATTTATTACAATTAAATAAACACATATGCTTTTAAAGAGCATATTTTCCCAACAATCTCCCACTAACTCTCAAAGCATATCTGGCATATTGCACATGCTCTAGGGCTCTAAGTGCAGGTTATAAAAGTTTCCCACTAATGGCCATTATAATAAGATCTGTCATTTAGCATTTAATGTCATTTGGGGTACTGTCATATAACCTTTCTACACTATTCCCTTATAAGATGATACTTCCTGTCAGTATGTTTTGTTTCTTGTGGTTCCTTAGATTGAGCTACTGCACCACTATTATCACAAAATAGTTTAAGGGGTGTAGTTACAACATGTACCACCTCAAGATTTTGTAGGAACTTGCGGAGCATATATAGCTTCTTTTGCAGCTTCAGATGTAGCCACATATTCAGCTTCAGTTGTGGAGTCTGTGATACAAGATTGTTTCACACTCATCCAACTAATAGCTCCACTTTCTAATGTAAACACATAGCCGGAAGTTGATTTTCTAAAATCTTTATCTGATAAAAAATCAGAACTAGTATAACCCACTAGAATAAGTTCATCACCAGAATACACAAGCATATAATTTTTAGTTCTTTTCAGATACTTTATAATATGCTTGACTGCAGTCCAGTATTGAGGTCCATGATTAAATTGATATCTGCTAACCATCCCTACCTCAAAACAGATGTTTGGCCTAGTGCAAAGCATGGCATACATGAGACTTCCCACAGCTTCTGCATAGGGAACTCGTCTCATTCTCTCTATCTCTTCAGATGTTTTAAGTGATTGATCCTTAGAGAATGTAATTCCATGTCTGAATGGTAATAAACCAGTTTTTGAATTTTCCATGCTAAATCTACCCAATATCTTATCGATATAGACCGCTTGAGATAAGGCTAAATTTATTTAATCATAAGATAACTTGTATTTATGTCTTCTGTGAATCCACATGGGGATCACATAAATACATATAATATGATTAAATGAACTTTAATAAAAATATTAATGCAATTAAGATATTTGAATAAAATACCTCATTTATTTTATTAATCAAAAAAATTATTTATTACAATTAAATAAACACATATGCTTTTAAAGAGTATATTTTCCCAACAGATTTGACTTAATTTCAATAAGTTAAATTATTAAATCTATTCGTTTTTTAAATTTAATGAAAATTTTCAGTCATTAAGTTGATAAGCTTTATTTTTTAATTTTTTACTTAATTTAAAAAGTATGAGTGATATCATTACAACATATTCTCCAAAATAGAAGTTGAAAACTCAAATTCGAAAGGAATTCTATCCCATTGGGTTTGAGGAGGACTAGTAGATTCGATGGCAGTGCGCCAGAAATTAATTTATTATCATTTTTACCTAAATTAAACTTACTAATTAGTATTATTATTCATCTCTATAACTTGTGATAATATAGTAGCTAGGAGATTATTTTGGTTTTTATCTTTTATTTTCTTCTAATTAACATAATTTATATTTATAAATTTTTATGAGTACTTTTCACCTAAAACACCATAAACTATAGTAAATTTGATCAACACATTCCAATTTAGGGTACTAATGGGTTGCATTTATTTAAACATAATGTATGTTATAATAAAATGATATATTATTTATGTTCTTTGAGATGTTTATTATTTGTTTAGCATTAAAATTATATAAGGGCACAAATATAAATTTAATTGATTTCGTATATCGTAAGTTGAAAAACGAATAACTTGGTAATTATTTTTAGAGATTTAGACAAAAAACAAACAAGTCATTCAAATTCACACTCAAGTCTACTAAGAATTTAGATTAGTTCAAATTCTTTTAGATTTCAAAAAAAATAAATGGTTTCTAATTTACCAAAAAAAATTAAGTAAATAAAAACTACATACTAGTGCATAGAATGTGTGCTACACTGAGCACAACATGAGCCATTTTCTTTGATGTCAAAATATGCTTTTATGGTTTTTCCCCTTTTTAAATAAAAATATGCGTTAAATTTTGTGTGAGAATAAACTGATGAGTTCTTGAAATTTAATTAATGATATATTGTTACATAAGCTAATTGTCTGGGAAATCAAACAAAATAAAAAGAATAAGTGATAAATGGATTAATTTAAGAAAACCTAAATCTCTATAATCAATAACCTAAAGATTAGGAACACAATAAATTCATGTTCCTTTTAATTATGTAAACACAACAGCTACTTTTTACTTAATAAAAATAAATTATGATAACAACTCGAGATAAAGATAATTTAAGAATAAAATTATCTAAAAATGAATTTTTTCGAAGATCGTACCACATATATGGTTATTTTGCTTTTGGTAAAACGATTTTTGCGTTAGAAGAAAATAACATAATTACTAACGATGTCCAGTCACCATAAAGAAAAGGAATATCTAGACTAAGGAAGAAGGAAATCCGCGAAAATTTTGATGCTTCAAGAAATATTTGCTCAATCACTTTGGTTATTAAAATCTTTGGCATTCATGAGCACTCTTTTACAGTTTTGAGGCCGCTGGACATTACAGATTTTCCTTGTCATGGGGCTAGATCTCAATCAATGAAATTTTCTTACAAAAGTTTTAGAATCAAAGGGATTACGAACAAGTATTCTCTACATAGGGACGAGATCAGTTGAGCCATAATTTATTTTTCAGGGTTAGCTTTATTATTACAGCCATCCTTTCAAAAAGCATGCCAAAGACGATATAATTTCACGATCAACTTCAGAATAAATCATAGTGCAAAAAAAAAAAAAAAATGTAAAACTGCTTCACACGGAATGAGTAGGTTAATTACTAAATTAAGCCACCGGTGTAAGGCACTGCAGTTTGCGGTAGCCAATTGTCCCCCAACAAGAAATTAGAAACGGTGAAATTGGCTGCATCTGTGGCATTGATGACGTGGTAACCAGGCCACGTCACCCTATTGGTAGTGTCTGATCCTGGTCCCGTGTTATTGTACTCCGCATAATACAACGTAGCTAGTGCAAAATCGCCGCTCCACTCGTTCCAACCAGCTGGGTTGATCAGACTGTCCATGAAAGATTGCATGTAAACAGTTCTAGAGTACTCCTTCCAAGGCCTCCCCAGATATGTCTGCACCGTTTGATTGCTCGAAGCAAGATCAGCGGCTGCTGTGATCGTACAGTTATGGATGGACGTGCCCGTATTCTGGTTAGGATCGGTCCGACCTTGGGCGGTAATGGTGATGAACTGTCCATTCAGTGGCAGCCGGGGATATATATTGCAGTTTTGGAGTACAACGGCAGCGTTTCCGAATATGAAATCAACTGTGCCATATATGTCGCATTCTCTGTAGAATTGCCTTAGAGAATGTGTATATAGAGTATCTTGGTAGCCCTCAAAGCTGCAGCTATAAAACGTAGAAAAATCTGCCCCACTACGAAGTGCCACAGCCTGGCCCTTGCTTGGTCCAGCTGTATTCCTGAAAGTTATGCTCGATGCTACAAAGTTTGGTGCCACCACAACTGCAATGATTAATCAATATATTTATAAGTACTCATTAGAATAATTAGGTTCAACATATATGAACATTTTTTAATTTCAAAAACCTTGAATTGTACTAAGATCTAGGACGAGTTTACGAAGTTATAATAGGGTGAAAAAGTGTGAAGAGTTGATAACGTCGTAAACTTGTCCCGGATTGGAAGCCGGCTCTATATTTACATATATAGGTAGGTAGGTAGATTACTGAAGGTTGCAGAATTGAAAGTAGTCCATCCATCAACGACGCTTCTGTTGCCTGTGATTATTGTCTGATTGATGCCGTCTCCGATCATCAGCAAATTGATCTTGTTCTTAGGAATGGATACGTATTCTTGATACACACCCGAGGTGATATAAATCAAAAAGTACCCATTGCTAACATTAGTATTGTTTGGAGCAAAATTAATAGCATCAGTGATGGTGGAGAAATTTCCAGAGCCATCCTGAGCAACCGTAACAATGTCGGTCACCAAGACGCCTTGATCACCATCACCAGTACTTGAGAGTTTTCTCCCTCTTACTGCAGATTCGTAAATTGCTTGTATTCGGTCAGACATTACCAGTGGTAAACGTCCGTTTTGACCCACCAGACGTTGCGTGCTAGAAGGCTGCCATGAAGTTATTATCTTCTTTTGATCACCAATCCAACCCTTTTTGAAAAGAGCAAGCAAGACACTGCTAAGTTTTATGTCCTCAAGTAGAGGGACAGAGAGGCCATTGTTTATGCTCTCGAAGGAATTAGCAGAGGTCTGAAGGCCATCGAAACAGGTCTGTTGGTTTGTTAAGATGGCACTAAGAAGAGCTTGCACGTCATCCGCTTGGATGGTAGGCAGAATTTGGCTAGTGGTATTGGCAGTTTGATAAGAGGTTGAAAGATAGTCCATGTTAAGATCAGCTAGTAAACGGCAATCTTCTAGAGCTCGGATTGCACTGATTGATAATGTGGATCCGGATTTAAGATAATTGTCAACTGAGTTGAGGAATTTTCGAGTTTGTGTTAAAGCTTTGCGGATGGATAAGCGACAATAGGTGTAGGTATCTGCGGTTTGGTTAGGGGAAGCAGCAGGGAGCACCGATTTGCAATCGGAAGGGTTTGGAGTGTACATGCAAATGGTTTCTGGTGGGACAGGGGCTGTTGGATCAACATCTGGTGCCGCACAAGATGGATAGGCAAATAAAAGAAGAGCAATGAGTATAGGTGATGTTTTGAGAAAGAAGAGCTTAGAAGCCATTAAATTAATTGCTTTAACGACGGAAAGAGATTCAATTTGAATGATTTGGGTGTCATTAATTGTAAGTTTGATGTATTTATAGGAGGCAAATGTAGCTTTGCTTAATATTTTGTAATGACTAATGAGTACAAAAATATGGAAGTCAACTGGTAAGACTTTTATAAAAAATAGTAATATATGGAAGTCTACTTGTAAGACTTTAAAAAAAATAGTACAATAATTAAAAAAAAAAAAAGTTCAATGTTTCGCAACAATGAAATAACAATCTTATTCCTTTTATTCCTTGAGGTTTTATTTGGGCGAAATTCTCCCACTAATTGTCTGACATACATTCTCCCACAAGTTATTCACAATGCCTGATTTTGGTTTATTTACTTTGTTCTAGTTATTCTTATGATCCAAGGTTTCATGAGATTTGACCGGTTATATTCCGCGCACGAGGGCATGTCAGAAATAAAAATCTCGTCATTATCTTAATTCTTTCATACTCTTGAAAATTATCCCTTGGGGTTGAAGAAAAATAACGAAAATTTTCTCCTTTCTATTTCTTTTTTTAGGTTAAACCACGGAGAGGCACATTTAAGCCACACAACTCGACTTTCCGCTCGCACGTTGTAAGGCTCCCAACAACTTCCTGCGACTAACCCAAACCCACTGCTTGACAGAGCCAACACTTTGTTGGTTCTCCTTTCTATTTCTTTCCTAGCTAGTAATCCCGTTGGCATAAACCGTATTTACTTAAAGACTTTAAGGTACCCGATTTATTAGACATTAATTTACTTTGGTGATCTTTAGATGAATTTGGAAGCTACTACTGTAGATATACGAGGCCAGAAGCTTCTACAACAAATGAAACCTTACTTTGATCCGAACCCAACCAATCCGTAGATGTATGGAAGATGTTCTTGTTCTCGTCTTCTTCTTGTTGGTAAATGGTAATTAGTGTGTTTCTAGATTAGGGCTCCCTCGAGTAAAGCCTATATATATGTTCTCAAATTGTGATTCCTTATTTCTTAGGAATTTGTTAGTTGACTATAATAGTCTAGATCATGTGGATCACTTGGAATATAATTTTTTGGGGCAACAGAAGCAAAGTGGCGTGCATGAGAGGAATTTCATGTAAAGGCTGCCTGGAATGAAGCCTATATATGCATGGATCAAATTGTTATTATTTAATTTCTTGTAATCAGGAATTTGTCTATTGTTGAGCATTTAATATGGATATATTTTTAAAGGCATTAAATTTAGATCAAAAAGTTATAAAATAAGATATATTAAGTATTTTTTAAAATATGGATTCTTTAGAAGGCACATCCTAGCACACCTCTACTAGGATTGTTTTGTGAGGCATTGACTATAAAAAGGGACTACATTACACATAAAAGACACATTTGCTACTAGTCTATCACAAAAGCCCAGAGAAGTGAAAATCAAGCAAGTGGCCGAACACTACAAAAGCAGAAGTGCATGCATGATTTGAAGTCATCTGCACCCGTTGCTTAGAATTTAATTATTCAAGGAAAAAGGACGTCTAAATCTAGGGGTGGTAGTCTGGGTCAGAATTTATTTATTCAATTTGATTCAATGCGAATTAAATAGATTTTGGTTTGAAAAAATTGGTTGGTTTAAAAAATGAGTGAATTTGATTCGATTATCTAATTAAACGAATTAAATTTGGGTTTCAAGACATTAATTCATTAATTCATTTAGGATTTGTTTAATAAATGGGTCATACACAAATTTAATATGATCCATTGGTTCATTATTCGTTTAATTAAATTACTTATTTATCTTTAAATATATATATATAATTTTAAAGTTTAAAGGTTAATATAGAAATTATAAATGATAATAAGTTTGCATCTTGTAAGAGGATAAATTTCATCCTACCCCCTTATTAGATTGACATACTATAATTTATCCCCAAACTTATGAAAACTTCAACTTGTCCCACAAAATATGTTAAATTTAACCATTGACTAACGTTAACTCACTAAAATACAATAATATCCTTGTTAATTATAAAATAGGTTATCTTATTGTTTTACTTATGTTGGATAGATATATCTTTTATACCCCTCCTATTTCTAAAATAAAACTAAGGGAAAATATCCACCGTCTACCTATTTTTTACACATTTTTCAAAAATACACAATTCCTTCATTTTTTGGCTGGACTCCACCTAAAGTTACATTTTTTTTCACTTTTCCACTTCCGTTTGGAATCCGTTAAGAAAACTAACGGAAACTTAAAAAAATGACTATTTTACCCCCAAAACGAAAATTATAATTTCACCCTAAAAAATGCCAAAAATAATAAGATTTAATGATAAATATCATTATTGGTACGTTAATGAAGTACAAAAAAATCTTAACTATTAGAGATTATAACTCAATGAATAATAAAATTTTACTTATCTTAAATTCAATTAATGGTTTGTGAGATTGGGCTATTTTTAATACTACTGTTATAATTTAGCATTCTAATTACCGACATATTTTAAAAAAAAACTTGCATTTGATGGTTGTGGAATTAATGTCTTTATTGACCGATGGAAAAAATTATTAGATTTAATCTGATTATTTTTTATAATTTTTAAGGTGAAATTGTAATTTTTGTTTTGGGGGTAAAATGGTCATTTTTTTAAGTTTCCGTTAGTTTTCTTAACGGATTCCAAACGGAAGTGGAAAAGTGAAAAAAAATGTAACTTTAGGTGGATTCCAGCCAAAAAATGAAGGAATTGTGTATTTTTGAAAATGATGTAAAAAACGAGTGGACGGTGGATATTTTCCCTAAAACTAATTCAAATTTTATGTGCATCATTGACAAAAATACCCTTTAATCTCTTTTTTAGAAAATAAATCAAAATCTCAATAATAATATATCATAAAGCAAGAATGGTTCATGTTAACCCAACCAAAAACCACCGGAAAACCTCATTCTACACACAATTACAAAGAAAATCTCACCCCCAATCTTGAAGATTCTCAAATTTAAACAAAAATTATAAATTTTGAAATAAAAATCTCAATCTATAAAAAAAGGGAAATTTTTTTTTTCGCTATCTCTTATTCTTTCTTTATCTTCTTCATTCCATTCCTTGTCCATCTTCTTCTTTGTCATTTTTTTCTTTCCTTTTTCTCACACACTTTCAAATCAAAATTAGCCCAACAAAACCCATGGCCGCACGCAGCAATGTCCAACAAAATCCATGGCTGTGTGTACCCATTCCAAGCAAGTCCGCGGCCATTCCAAGCAAGCCCATAGCCACGCGCGGCCATGCTAAGCAAAACCAATGTCTGTGCGCGGCCATTGCCAAGCAAGCCCATGGTTGCATGCGACTGTTCCAAGCAAGTCTATGGCTGCACTCGACCATTCCAAGTAAGGCCATAGTCTCGCGCAGCCATGCCAAGCATACGATGATCCAAGCAATTGATTCCAACAAATTTTTTTCGAATTTGGTTGTTTATTCATTTTGCGACACCTATCTAAGTCCCCCACTTGGGGGCACTAGCCTAATTGGCTTTAAAAAACATTTTAAAAACAATCTCAAATCATATCTTACTTCCTTTAAATTTGTGAAAGTGTCTCATTTGAGTGTTAAAAATAAGATTGCTTTAGGCCCCTCATTGATTATGAAAAGTTTAGTACTTTCCTCAGTTCCAAAATTGAATTAGTTTACTGCTAGTTTAGAAACCAAATTTTTTGTGCAGAAATAAATCAAAGTAATGATATAGTCATAAACTCTTTTACAAACTTATCTTCTACAAACTGATGTGGCATGATAAGATTTGTTGAATTAAATATCTCTTGGCCTACATGATTTATTTTTATTATTTTATATTTTCATTCAACCAATGAATTAATGTCACATCAGTTTGTACAAAATAAGTTTGTACAAGAGTTTGTGGCTGTATCATCACTCATGAATTTTATAGTTAAAGTGTCTTATATTCTTATTTGAAATTTCTGAAATTATATTATATTTTTAATTAAACACATAATTAAAAATCTAATAAGGATGTAAGTAGTAAATATGACATCTATACGGATAAAACATGCATTAGTCAAAATATGCTTTGAAGTTTTTTTTAAAAATAAAAATATGTTCTAAATTTTGTGTCGGAACAAACTGATAAATTCTTGCTAAATATATAGTGGTGACACATATGTTTTGGTAAAACAATTTTGCGGTAAAATAGAAAAAAATGAATATAATTACTAGCAATCTCCATTCACCATGAAGAAAAGAACATTTAGACTAAATGCTTGTTTGGTATGACTTATTTAATAACCATAAGTGCTTATTTAATTCCATAAGCTCTTATCATAATTTTTGTTCTTGTTTGGTTGTTTTACTAATAGAGATTTTGAAGTTTAAATAAGTTATTTTACCTCTACTAGTAAAAGCTCAAATTTGAGCTTTTGGGAGTAGAGGTTGAAAAGTTTTTTTTAAATGTCAAAATATCTAAAATATCATCTATTTATTTAACAATCTTATTTATTGTTTTCATTATATAACTTTAAAAAGCTTGCCTATTAAAGTAATTTCATAAATTTTTAACAAAAACTCTTATTGACAATCAAACAACTAATTTTTTTTAGTAAAATCTCTATTTACAAAATATCTACTAACAAAAGCTCTAATTAAATAAATCATAAATCCCTTTTTGTTCATACTTCATTCGGAATATCCCTTTTTGTTCTTATTTTCTTTTTTTATACAAGATTTTGAAATTATAAATCATTATGTCTTCCTTTTTTATCTATTTATTTTTTGTTTTATATATATATACACAGAGAGAGAGAGACCTTAGCACCTGAATCTATTCTACACCTATTATTTCTACGTATACAGACCTATACATTACCATATATTTGAACTGTACTTTAAACATCATGTTCCCCCTTAATTGACTCTTCCGGGCAACGGATCCCTCTCTCACCGTTTATCATTTTTCAACCAGATAACAGTTCATGATTGTAACCAAACTTGGAAACACCTGTAAGTTTTCGAAGGACCATGGCCACTTGTGACCTCCATGGGGATAATATCACCTTGTATGAAAGCTGGAGCTCATCCCATTTGCTACAAAACGCCTGCCGAGAAGCAATTACGACTACCGGAGCTGCCCAAAGCGGAATAGAAATCCTGAACAAAGAACTTCATACTTCTTACGCCCACGGAATTCAATATCTCGAGGCATTCCTGCAAATCCGAGTAACTGTCAGGCATCACCATTCCTCTTCGATGACTAAATACTTGAGCCGAAATGTTCCGTTTTGTAGTTTGAGCCTCCTTGCAACTTCCTCGTACAGTTCGAAACACCCTGTGGAAGGATCAAACTTGAAGTGATAATATCTTCTTTATAAGTAGCTTTTACGTTTATTTTAGACCAATGTTATCAGAGCCGTTGATCCGTCTGTCATGCCCGAAGTAGTAGGTTGGTTATGTTCGATAATTCCATCATCACCGTCCATTCTTGTATCCATATAGCCAAGGAATTTCAACTCTGAGACACAAAGTGACATTCAGAACTCTCTAATTCCTTGTTATTCAGATCCCATTTTTTCCTCCATTTCGTAATAAGAACCCATGGCAGCGGTTTCAGTAGTGAACTTTTTCGAGCATTAAATTCTTGAATTATTGAACCAGCTGCCACAAAACCACCTGCTACGCGGCCAAATTTTAATCCATCTTGCATCCTCAAACAGAGTCAAGAAGTGTTTGCATTTTCAAAAGGTTAGCTACTGTTATTTACAGTGGCAAAACAAATGAACAATGGCAATGATTCTGTTCTACGCTACAATGACTGTTTTTTCAAGATAATTATAAATATTTTAATAAACTTCTCATAAAAAATCAAATCACGATAAACATATGAACCTGCATAAACTTTCATTAAACATGAAATCTCACCCGCAATGCTTTTTACAGTATCCTTAAAACTCCCAGAAAAGTATTGCTGAAGAACACTTAAGCTCACATTTTTATCTGCAGTTTACTCCTTTTCTTCTCCACATGCCTTCTTGATCTACTCACCACCTACAATGAAAGTATGCATGCACAAACCCTTGCATATCAGCGTCATTCACATAACAAGCTATACCCTTCAATGCATAGAAGGCTTTTTCCATCCGAACTGGTATTACTATGTCTAACACGTACTTAATAACTTCGTCCACAGCTTCCTCATCGTAATTACAGGGAATCCATGTGCATGACATACAGCGTATAGAACCGTTCTTGACATCAGTTATCTCAGCTAAGGCTGCTTTTTTATTCCTTGAGATCCAGTGAAAAATAACAGATAATCTTAGAGAAAGCAGACATTGCAAAACAAAAAGTAGTCTTAAATAGATTTTTCTTCTTCTACTCAAATTTAAAATAAATAAACGAATAAAGGAATCTCTTCTTTTACTTTCACAGCAACGGAAAGCAAATTTAACCGATACATCCGCTGTGTGATAACAAGTTCTTGACACATCTCTAATCCTGAAATCATGTTTTGATAATAACATACACTACAGAACTGAAGTAATTCAAAACATCTAGTACTACGTTGTTAACTGTACAATCCGCAACGAATCCGACTCAACAATCAACAAAGATAAACAAATCTCACTAGCAAGCCATAATCTAAAGCGTAAGGCATCTGCCTCAACATTATCAAAATCATCTGAAATGTGAAAAAAGAAAAAATGTCACGATACCAATACCACCTTCACTATTTAGCATAACGATGGATCACAAATTTTTTTAAAAAAAAATCAAAATTTTGAAAACATCCTACAAATACAGTTGAGCACACCACTGATGTTTCAATGGAAATCAAATTGATGTACAAATGCTCTGTTTTGCCGACATGATTAGCTTGAATTTAAGAGAGAGAGTGAAAATCAAATTTGAAATGTCAAATTGTTTGTACTTATGTACATGCCAAATTTTTGGTGAATGTTGTAAACTTGTATTCCCTTGAGAAATTGAGTCGGACTCCGACCACAGCATAATCGACAAATCCACTATGTACTCCTACAATTAAAGGGGCTCAAATAGAAATTGTTTGTGTTCGAAGGGTTATGAATCGATTGACAAGTAGAGATGGCCAACAGGCTAGGCAACACGTGTCTGTACAGCACAGCATGGCACAAGCACGTTTTAGGCAAGTGGGCCTTAAAAGCACAGTATGATTAGAGATAAATAAAAACACAATACGTGAAAATACTCGTAATAAACACATTTGACTTTTTAATAAAAGTAAACTTAAAATTGAAATTGAATCTTTTAATATATTTTATTAGCGTAAGTTTTTTAAATTCATTTGATTCTTAATTTAAAAAAAAACTCTAATTGTTTTATATTCATAATTTATTAAATGAATAGATGATACCGTAATTTTAATAAATAAAATTATATATACCATAATTTTATAAAATATATGTATTAATGTGATCATAGGCTATGGTCTATGACTATATGTAAGTCCAAGTTAACAATTAAATTAACCCTTAAGAAAAATTTAATATTGTTGTTGTTGTTAAATATTAAAAAAGAATTCTAACACCATAGGGTCTAACTTAGTAGTTAGTATTACATTCTCTCACTATTATAAGTTTATTATTATTATTGAATATGGTCTTGAGTTTTGAACTTTTGATTCTATTGCATTTGACTAAAGGCACACGTGACAAGACTAAAAAATGTTGATAGACTCCCAAGTATAAGAATGTCTAATTATAACATAACCTGTTGACTTTGGCGTCAATCCATGGGGAAAATATTTAATTTGTAATTTCCTTTACCTAAGAACTAAAAATAAAATTTAAATACACCCTATTTAATTTAAGTGAAACTATGGAAATAAATTGTTAGGGTTATAGGTTCATTCTTAGTAGTAGATATAATTTAACAATTTCTTTTTAGTTAAATTTATTGCGCAAAAGATTAATTAATAAATTAACATTATTTTTCCATTAATATTATCATGGATTAAGTACTTAATGTGCTCAATTTGTTTACAAAAGTCAAAGTACTATTTTACAATACTTTATACTAAGATATTAAGAATCTATTGTGCCAAACTCTCTTATTTATCTACGATAAATCGAAATTTCAAAATATAAAATATGGATTAAATTAAATAATTTAATTTATATAATTAAAAATAGAATTTGACTAAATCATATTTTTTTACTAAGAATTTCACCTTAGGCAACTTCTTCTTCTTCTTCTTTATTTTATTTTTTATTTTTTATTAATCTAATCCATATTCTTTGTCTCCCACTTCCAACTCCGATACTTCCTTATTCCTGAAATATAAATTAACATACTATAATTTAATTTAACATAAATTATATTAAGGGAACATAAAAATAATTTATACGTTATGAGCTCATTAATCAACATTGTAGATGAAAAAAAATGATAATTTTAACTTTTATTAAAAATACATTTTCTAATGTTAATTACCCTGCAACATGTTTATTGCTAGACCTTAGCAGTCAAAGCGATATTATCAAGTGAAATTCAAATGCAAATTGAAATCTTCTTCTTCCTCTTCTTTGTTTTTTTAGGGTAATTATGTTTACTTTTTTATTCCGATTAATGACAACAATCAAATAAAAGTACAGACATTATCTCCGACCTAAAAAAAATATGAGTCCCACACTAAACATTCACATAAATCAATCAAATAAACTCATGCAGAATGATCAATTATCAAATCTATATTAACCAAGCTACTTTAAAAAATAACATGTGAAAACCCAAAATCTCATGCTTAAAACAATGCCACTCTCAAAAGAAAATAATCGCCAATAAAAACAGTCACTCTAAGGAATGGTAAATTGAGAGAAAATAATAGAAAAATAATATCGTACACTTTCACCAATATGAAAGAATAATACCCACCCCACGGCTTATAAATAATATGCTCTCAAGTCAAACATATTCTTTCTGAAACCAATAACATTATTTGTATTCATTTTTATGCATAATGACATCTTTTAGTCTATATTACCAACTTCTACTTTAGACTTCAGTTCTTTAAAATTAGGAATGACTTTTACTAGAATGTAACTTAGATTAGGGATATGGCTAACAAAAAAGGGAATAGGAAAAACAAAATATATGTTTCGAAAGTATAGATCTTTTAGAGATTACAAGTTTTTTTATATTTTTATATTTTTTATTATTTTTTAATTGGTATTGCACCATTTTCATGAATATATAATAATTCCTAATTTTCCAAATATTATTGGGTGATGGAAAACATAAAACATAAGGTGATACTCCACATTGGAGTGGGATAAGACATAAGTTATTAAAGAAAAAGGTTTATATATATACTAAGAGACCTCACCCCAAATCTATTCTAAAAATTATCCTCAATATTTTATAATATAAAGATATGCATGCAAAAAGGCGAAAAATTAATAAAAGCATAATAATAAAAGAAGTTGGAGAGATCACGCTTGAACTGGTTGTAGAAACTTAAAAGAAGTTGATAAAAAAAAGGTTAAAAAACAATTCTTTTTTTTTTATAACTAAACCCCAAGACTAAAAAGATGCATTTTTAGAGTCATTAAACTCTATATTCAGTTATCTTCAACTTAAATTTATCCAAAGTTAGTTTTTACAACAAAAATTAATAAAAACATCACCAAGACTAAAACATTCCACAACTGTCAAAATTCCCTCCTCTCAATTTGAATGAGACTTTGTCCTCAATTTCTTAAAAGAAATAAGTAAAGCTTAAAAAACATTACCTAACCACTGCTTAAAAATAGTTACAAAAAAATAGCTAAATATAATTTACACTTCTTATTAGGGCTACTACCATCATCATTAGTTGACCAATTCAACACCAAGGTCTTAGTATCTAGCTATGGTTTGTAAGCTTGTAAAATATCAAATAACTAATTAGCAGTAGTAGCATAGATAAAGAGGTTTTTCGTTGAGAATGAAATGAAATGATTCTTGATTGCATGGTTAAGAAATGTTATTAAGCCATTATAAAAGTTATTAATATTTAACAAGTTGATGAGTTTTTTATGAATGTCCAAATGGAGCCAAGACGTAAATGAATTTAGCACCTCTAGAGTTGCAAGATCTCCTAGTAAGAAAATAAAAGCATCAACATCATTTAACATTTCAGATATTGTCTCTTGTATACTTAAAACAACTAATTTTTCTTCAGTTGGTGGGTCGAGCAGGCATCTCAGGGGTTTTAAGGCATCTGGGATGATGCTTAGCACTTGGCTTCCTTTAATAAAAACGACTTCTGAGACAAGTTTTGATAATCCTCGGTCATGTCCTCCATATACCATGTGTAGTTTTCTCTCTGATATAACACAACTAAGATTTATAACTTTATGAATGAACGTCTTGTGCTTTTTATAGTGAAACTTAGAAAGCACATAAACATTATTGAATTGTCTATTCAAAGTTGCTGCCATTGGAACAATCTTCATAAACATTTTGTGAGGGTTTGAAAAATAAGTACATATTTAAAGATCTTGATGATAGACACAATCATACACATATGCATATAGGGTGGTGGGTTTGTCAAATGATGCGAAAAGTTTTGGCTCACAATTCAAATGTAAACAGTAAAAAGAAAAAGCAACCAGTGATTAGATATAAAATCACATCATTAAAAATAATAATGCAAAAGATAAAAGAATATTAAATAAAAGGATATTTACTAGTAGTTGTGATTGTGGCTCACATCTTCCTCTTCTTTTACGTCTAATAAGGCTTGAATGTCTTTTATGGGTCAAAAATAGGCTTTCTATCTAGTTTTCTTATAAACTGACAAAAATGTCTTTTAGAGTTAGATTCCCGAGAATAAACTGTGCACTTTATTTTTTGAATAGTTTCTATAAATTATGAATTTCACGTTGCACATATCTGCTTGAATGGATCTCAAGAGATCATACGATATGATCTAATGATTTTTTTACTTATGCCATCTTTAATGAATTTAATTTTATCTTCACGATTTTTAGAAACCATGCCAAAAGTTTTACAATGTGGTCAACTGCAATCAAACCGTACACATTTAGGACATTTAGAGCCTAAGTCAATTAGCTCTCCATCTTTTAGCAAATGTACTTTTACCGAAATAAGACATATGAGAAATAAATAGATCAGAAAACTCACTTGCTAATCAGACCTTTACTTCAATTAATCAACAAATGTAAAAAAGAATGCCATCGATTATTAATAAACACAATCGTTCACAACAAGTTTTGTAAATCTTTTTAAGGGCATTTTGAGGGAGAGAATGAAAACGCTTATGCAATTTATGTTGTATTTCTTCTATACTTGATTTTGGAGCTATTGTGGGAAACTAAAGATACTAGCTTAGGAAGTCATGAAGTACTGTTATCCACAATTTATATAGGAAAATGAATTAAAATGCCCCAAATAAACAAACCAATTCTACAAAATCAAGTCAAACGTGAAGGCGAACAAAATTAAAGAAAATAAATACACACAATGTAAAAAAAAAAGGTATAATCAAATACTTAACTCACCTTCGTCCTTTTATTGAACTAATCTCAAGTTCCGATTAGAAATCATATATATCACCCTCTATTTCCCTAAGTTGTCTTTTTATATTCTCAACATGGGACACTAACATCGGTGGTTATCTGAAACAAGATATGAATTGCAAAATTGTATCATGCCTCTTAGATGAAATTTCACACGTAGAAGTTCTCTAAGATGTTTGAAGAAATTTCACATATAGAAGTTCTCTAAGATGGTTGAAGAGGGTCTATCTTATTGAGGTACTCATGACATATATTGAAAATGATGAAATAAAACACAATTGTCAAATAAATACACTTAAGCAAGAAATATCATAATGCATATTATTCAAGACATAAAAAGAAACAATCAAATAACTCAAATGGTAAAGTAACGTTAAAACGAAGCAGCAAAAAGTTAAATCACTCATTAAAAATAAGACTTATTCAAGATTTGATAGATCACTCAAATTGATTTCGGTGTCTTCTTCACGTGGTTAGTATTCCAAATATAGAGTAATAATTTTGCCAATTATCTATAACAAATCAAAATTTCAAAATATAAAAATGATTAAAATTAAACAGAAAATAATTTAATTTATATAATTAAAAATAAAATTTGATTAGTTCATATTTTTTTAATAAAAGTTTCACCTTACCCTAACAATTATTATTTAACTAAGCATAATTGAAATAAAAAAAATTGTTGAAATTAAATTACACATAATTAAAATTAAAATAACTAAAATTAAAAATAGAACTAAATTTATTTATGAATTAAAATTCAAACTTCGAAAACGAATTACAAGAAAATTAAATAAAAAAGAAATTTTGAAAACTAAGCCTTTCATTTCTCAGAATTCTTCTGCATTTTTTCACCTTCTCTCTGATTCTGCTCTTCCCTTAGTTCCACTCCTCTAGCTCCTGTCCTGCCTCCCTTTTATAGGCAACTCCTGCCTCTTTCTTCTTTTTTTATTATTATTTAATTTTTCATTTTCTATAACAATTATTAATAGTCAAATGACCACTTGACTATCAATTGAGAAAGTGGCTCCTCCTTCTTTTATTATATTATTGTTTATTTTTATATTAATGCAATCCATATTCTTTGCCTCCCGCTTTCAGTTTTAATTTCTCCTTATTCCTGAAATATATTTATAATATAAAATTAAAATAAAATTAACATACTACAATTTAATTTAATATAAAATTATAGTAGGGAGCATTAAGATAATTTATAAGTGAATTAATCAATACTATAATTGAAAATTTATAATTTTAACCTTGATTAAATGTACACTTCTAGTGTTAATCAATATGAACTCAAAAAATGTACACAGGCTTGAAAAAATGTATGCCAATAGCTTGGGATGCCCTCTAAAAAAAAAAAATGTCGTGTTTTTTCCATAGGCAAGGCATGGCACGATCGACGACAAGCATGCGTGGGCACGACATGTGTGCCAGTTCGGGCCTAAGAAAAAAAAGGTACGGCACAACAAGACACGAAGAAAATGATGAGCACGCCCGAGCATGAGCATGCATGAGCCTTCCTTTATATCGGTCCGGCCCGTTGGCCATTTCTATTGTCAAGTCCAATTCCATTATCTTAATTTCTGATGGCAATGCATCTTGGACCCATGTATATATCGTCTGCTATTACACGACCAATTAATTTTTGGCTAAAAATCCTTTTCGACATTATCCTATTTTGATTTTAAGGACTTGTAGAAATTCCTCGAACAGTCCACAATTTGTTCTACGTACAATAATGTGGGTAATTGTCAATATCTATATCTATATATATATATATATATATAACTTAGACGAAAATAAAACATCCTAATTTGAAAATAACAATAACTCAATCTGACTGTGAAGATTAAAAGCATAAAAAGATAAAAATTAGGGTCCCTCACAACGAAGAAATTATATAATACATCAGAAGTATCATTTCAGTCATACAACAAGCAAATTATATTATGACATATTTGTGTTTATTTTGGAAAATTATCATACAAGTGGTGGTTATATTAAATTCAATAAGAGTAGGCAAATACAAGTTTGGATAGGGATCATATTAGCTTGATCAAGTTTTTGGTTAATCGGGTTGGAAAAAAAAAAGCAATCCAAGTTCAATTCAAACTTGTAGTTTGATTTGACCCAATCTGAATATAATTAGGATCGGATCGAGAATTTGTGTCATACATAGCTTGTGTGTGCATGGTGTTTCGAGTTGGTCTGATCCGATCACGATCTAATCCAACTGGGCCAATTGGGTTGGCCAAAATCCAACCCGATCAGGTTAAAGCCTTCATCCACATACGATCCAAATCCAAAATTTTTAGATTGGGTTGGATTATTCACCTACTCTTAAAATTCAATTATGCTTGTCATACGTATATCAATTAGTTATATAACCTCTAATTTATTGTAAAATTTCTCCTTACAACGGTTCCAAAAGTGTCTGAATCCTTTAATCACATGCACAATAGCTAGGACCTACTAATTTTCTGCCAATGGAAACCATGAAAACAAAAAATCAAAAAGAAAAATAAAGGCAATTGTTTCGGATATATCCGCTCGATGGTTGGGCTTCCAAGATGTTGAGGTCATTTCTATCCTCACAAGAAACTTCATAGCATATTCAAGTCATCTTACCTTTTTCATTGGGTGTGGGACACATCTTTCTGTCTGTTTCTGAAGGAATCAAAGCGGATTTAATAAAATCCGAAGCAATTTAACAAATGCAAATTCTGGTGACATCATCAAACTCAATGTTGACGAAGCACAAAGTCCATCGAATTTTCAATATCCGTTGATGACTTCGACCATTTTACATGACATGACACATGAACACATAGTTGGCTTTTACAATTCGGACCTAAGAAATATCCGAAAATATAGAGTGGAGTAGGGTAAATGTAAACAAATGTTTTAGGGTAAATGTTCCATTAGTAAGACAAAATCTTATTTTACGCTTTAGAAATATTATTTTATCTTTATACAACAACTATAGTGGTGTAATTTAAAGATGAAATTAATATTCAAAATCAGATTTTGAAAAATAATTCCATTCCCTAAAAATATAAGATGATTATTTTGAAAAACTATCCACCTTCGGATACGATGATTTTACAAAAAATAATTTTAAAAAGAACTTACCAAACACTAGATTTAATTTTTTAATTTTTAATCTCACAAATTAATTTGAAAACTCTCGTCAGCATTCTTAAAGGGGCGCAGAATTAAAAATAAAATAGCCATGAGAGGCATTTATTATGCTATTTACATATACTTTGCCAACCCATAATCCGAAGGAATTCAGTCAATGCAATATGGCGTTATTATCAAATAAAAATTATATATGATCTCAAAATCAGCTTCATTTAGTCTTCAACACGACATCTTTGGACCTCCCTGGAAGAAAAATGATTGAACGTGATTTTGGTTTTCCAATGATTCGAAATATTTGGCACGGCAAAAAATTATGTTCCCAAAAACAAAGAGAAATTGACATGTACGTATGAAGCCAATATTGACTTTTATATATGATTATAAAGACCAATAAAAGGAAAATTTTTGAATTCAAATGATAAATAATTGTTTAACAATCTAATCTCGAATTTTTAAAAAAAAAATAAAAGTGACGTATTAAATATTATTTTTTTAAAATCCTTTCCTTACCGATGAATCATAAGTTTATTGGTATCACATGTGCATGAAGTAAATAATCGTTCAATATTAATGATAGTAAAAATTTAAAGGATAATGTAAAAGACTTGATCGAGGATAATTTTAACGGATTTTTTATTTTAAGTATCGATAAACTACTAATTACGATATTCACACCGGTGTTTAAAAAAAAAAAATCATTTGTGCAGGGAGTCAATGAAATTTTCGAAATTAAACCACATGGTCTTTTTTATCACAATTGAATGGGGAGGATATCCGAAACTGTGCCCATTTTTTCTAATTGGTAGGTTTACATACGCGTCAAGAAATTAAAGTAAACAAAGCAAAGACATGACGGAAGCCTGTTGTCGGAGGATCCGATTGGTGACTTGCAATTTCTTTTAATTCTTCAAGGAAACAGAGTGAAGCCAAGTTAATTAGCCAACAATTGGATCAAAAACTCTTAGTGCTTTTTTATTTTACTAAACTCCTGATAACAATCAAACATTTATTATTTATATAGACAAAAAATAAAAATAAAAAATTTTATATTTATATTTTTATATTAATATTATCCTCAAAAGTCTACCACTAGACTAATGTATGGTTGACATTTGACATAAGTTTTGAGTTTAAAGAGACTCATCACTCCTTGTATATATTTATTTGTAAGTGCAAGATAAATTCTGCCAAACTATTTGGATTTTATCCAAAAAAAAAAAACTGAGGTATTAAATGAGTTGGGCCGCAAGTGTCCATGAAGGGGAGTGGGCTAAGTTCTTTGTTTGGGTCTATACTTGAATTGATGGCAACCACTCGAAAAAAGTCTCTTATCCCACTCGAATACGCAGTCTCATGTGCTATGGTGTTAATTAGAATAATTATAATTTTCCGATTTAATTAAGTAGCCGTTTTGAACAAAAGTTTCTGGCACCTGCCTAAGGGTATTTCCAAACATCAGAGGACATCTGTCCCAAGCATAAAGTTGTGAATCAACTTGTATTTTGGCTACATAAAATATTGTATTTTGGCTGAACATGAAAAATCTACTTGATTATTAATTATTTATCACATGTTGCATATCAGATTTGTTTAAAATTTAATTTATATCAGACAAAAATACTGTAAAGACATGTGTGTTTTATGTAATTTTTGAAAATATAAGAACTAACTTAGCAATTGACTCAAAATATAGGAAATAAAAAAATATTTATACTTGAAACAAATAGTTTATTTCATCTAATTTTCATGTTTTTAGTTTAGGGATGAGGATATTTCCTCCATCCCACTATTATTGTAAATCCATCCCACTTCTAGAAAATAATTACAAAGAGTTTACAATATATTTTAAAAAATACTAATCAATGAAAGTTTTGTACAGTTAATCAATTAAATTCTGCTATTAATTTTTTCTTAAATTCTTTGACCATCTTTGATCATAAACTTTAATGTAAGTCTAATTTTATTATTTTATTATTATGATATAAAAAGACCAAATTACTCCAATAAACATGAGATATTGTATATAATAATTTAGGTATTTAATTTTATGACTTGTAATCTAATATTTTTCAAATGAAATCTAGTTATTATTTTCACTACCCTTATGTGTAATGACATAAATTTGACAGCCCAATAATTTACATGAGTATTGTGCCATAAAGACACTATGTTAGTTTAATTAAAGATTAACAATCATACTAATAAGGTAGTATTAGAAATAATGAGTTTAATATAAAATTAAAAAAATATTGAAGTCAAAGTAAATTAAGATAGATTTTAATTAATTAATTCTTCAAAGTTCTTCTTTATTTGAAATTTTTTAAAAATAATGTTCATTTTTTATAATTACTTTCTAAAAATGATGTGGGGTATCTTGGAGCAACCAATGGCAAAAGATCACTCAATCCAACGGAATTGATCACAAGATCAATTGATTAACACCCTAATGTCTTGTATCAAGCAATCACGGTATGATCCTATTGGGTTGGCCAAAATCCAACCCGATCAGGTTGGAGTTTTCATCCGCATCTAGTCCAAACCCGAATTTTTTAAATCGGATTAGTATATTCGCCCACTCTTAAAATTTAATTACACGTGTCATCCATATATAAATTAATTGTATTATTTTTGATGTATTGTAAAATTTCTCTTTACAAGAGTTCTAAAGATGCTTGAATCCTCTAATCACATTCACAATAACTAGGACATACTAATTTTCTGCCAATCGGAAAACTTGAAAACAAAAAATGAAAATGAAAAAAAAAGGACAATTGTATCGGATATATCCGCTCGATGGTTGGGCTTCCAAGATGTTGAGGGCTAAGATTCATTTCTATCCTCACAAGAAACTTCATAGCATATTCAAGTCATTTTATCTTCTTCATTTGGCGTGGGACACATCTTTCTGTCTGTTTCTGAAGGAATCGAAGCGGATTTAATAAAATCCGAAGCAATTTAACAAATGCAAACTTTCTGGTGTTACTACCAAACTCGATGTTGACGGAGCAGAAAGTCTATCGGATTTTTAATATCCGTTGATGAGTTCGACATTTTACATGACATGACACATGAACAAAGAGTTGGCTTTTACAATTCGGACCTAAGAAATATCCGAAAATATAGAACGGAGTATGGTAGATTAGGGAAAATGTTCCATTTGTAAGACAGAATATTATTTTACTCTTTAGAAATTTTATTTTACCTTTACACAACAACTATAATGGTGTAATTTGACATGCAAAATCTGAAAAATGAATGATAAGTAACAGATTTTACTGGAAACATATAGAAAATAAGGCAACCAGTGAAAAAATAAATGATGAAGAGTAGATTTTAACAGAAATAGATATATAACATGGATCTTTTAAATAATTTTTAAAGATACAAAGACTAATTAGATAATTGACTTAAATGATTGGGATTAACTGAATATTTACGGAATATTTTACTATCTTTTGAGTGGGACAGGGCACAAATTTTTTGTTTTGTTTTTTGAATGACTTACCATCTACAAATGTTAATAATCTGGAAATTTACTGTGAGAGAGGAAATTAAATCTCCATAGCTCTCACCTTTGTGAGGCAGTGAGAGGATTGATTACCACCACGCCAAAGCCTTGCTGGCGTGGGACACATCTTCTGCATGAAAAAAAGTGAAAGTGAATAAGACTTGGTGAAATTAAAACAACTTTTCAAGACTCATTTCTCTTCAGCAGAAAAAAAGAAAATATATATTGGTGGAACCCATGTTGTTCATTACTCTCTAATTAAATCGAAGTTATCGAACTCGATCTAGTATCCGAACATTTTCCCCATTATCAACATTAACAAATATCATTATAAAATTAAAATAAACATGCAAGCACTGTACATAGATATGGACGTAAATAGTTGAAACTCGGACCGAAGAAGATCCGACCCCGTCTCACTCTATAAATAACAACAGCATCGCATAGCTAAGTCACCGCTTTTACAAAACAAATAACACACAATTTTTCTGTAAATCAAACCCACCATGGACGAGGAGGCCAATCAAGTCTTTGAATGGCAGAATGTGATCATGGCGTTTTGCTTTTCATCATCCGTCGGGATCGCTATCCTGTTCGCTGAAACTAACTCGGAGCTTTCTCCTTCATTCTATGTGCTTTCATTTGCTATCTTGCTGACATTTCTTTTTCTCTTTGTTTCAAAACATATTGCCCAGAAGTTTGCCGTTGCATCCCAAGTGCTAGAGAAAGCTGCTATCATCGTTGCTGCCACAGCGTTGGTCTTGGTCACCACCATCCCGTATTCCTCGAACAAGCTCAAGTATGCAGCCTGGGCTCTCTACGCCGCCTCGTTGCTTACCATCTTCATCTGCAATTTCAAAGATGAAATTGTCAAGCTCAAAAGGTTTTGTCCAACAGGCTCTACTGTCATTTGCTTTCTCAACAAATATGTCTGTTTCGGTCAATCTTGATACCAGGTGCGTTTGATGAGTATATCTGCGCGTGTTTCCAGTTATAGTTGTTGTTGTATCACTGCATGTAAGTTGTGTTATTTCAAAACTCATTAATATAAGAGTTTGTGTTATTGTGTTGTATTATATGTGAAACTGAGTTACTTAATAATAATATCAGTCTTGTGTGCTTTAAAATTATAGTTTGTTGCGGCTCATATATGTTATCTCAGCGCTAGCAGATATCCGATATCAATCAAAACTGTCAACTATCCGATTTCTATTGTATCGAATAATAAATAATATTAATAAAAACGGTATCTTATGTTTTTGATTTTGAGTAGACACATGTACCTTGGCCGAATTATAGCTGAAATCGTATTAATCTTGAAATCGGATATATCCGAATTGAGCTTTGACTAAACGCGTGTTTTGCGACTAATGTATGCAGCAGGTTGAATTGCCTGTGGGGGCAAAGACAGCAAGTTGAAGCAAAATGAATGGTAACTAAAATTAACTAAAAAGACATGGAATCGAACTCGAAAGTAATATCCGAACATTTTCTCCAAATATGGCCGACTAAACAAGATGACTCACTTCCTCTACAGCACTTCAAATAAATTATGAGATCAAACAATTAATTAGTTAATACAAAATTAGTATGTTTGGTAAGTTTGTCAATAATAATATTATAATGCATTAAAAAAGAAAGTTTTGTTAAAAAAATATCCTTATTCCAAATTAATCTTTAAAATTTAATCTCGATTTTTATTTTATAGGATACAATTAATGCAATCGGACATCCGGAATTGTGCCTATAAGTTTCTTTTTGTTTTTCTAATTGGTAGGTCCAATCCCTGTCACTTTCCTACGTGTTAAGAAAATGAAAAAAAAAAGCCAACACTTGAAGGATGCTTATTGTCTCGGAGGATCCGTTTGATCACTTCCAATTCCTTAATTATCGAAGGCCACGTTGAGAAGCCAACTGCCCCACTTTCGGATCGAATTTCGGAGTTCGGACTATGGAAAGGCCTTTACTTATCTTCTATACTTTTAATTTTTTAAAATTTTAATTATCGGTGTGTAAAATCTAAATTAATTTTTATTATTAAATTTTTTAGGATGTTCAATAATATTAAAGATGAAACAAATACTCAAATTAGATTTTAAAAAATAATTTCATTCTCTTAAAATATAATTTTAAAAGAATTTACCAAACATTAAAATTAATTTTTAATTTCACAAATTGACTTTAAACCTCCCATCAGCGTTCTTAAAGGGGCACTGAATTACAAATAAGATAGCCACTTAGGCTATTTTGGTAGTCCACCTTAGATATCTACACACACATATAGCCGAACCATAGTCCAAAGGAATTCAGTCAGTGCAATATGGCGTTATTATCAAATAAAAATTATAGATTTGATTTCAAAATCAGCTTCATTTGGTTTTCAACACGACAACTTTGGACCTCCGAAGAAAAAAGATGAAGTATTGAGCATGATTTTGGTTTTCGAATGATTCGAAATATTAGGTGTGGCAAAAAATATCTTCCCAAAATCATTTGTGTAGGGAGTCAATCGGATTTTCGAAGTTAAACCCGATGGTCTTTTTTATCACAATCGAATGGGGAGAATATCAGAAACCGTGCCAACCTTTTCTAATTGGTAGGTCCAAGCCTGTCATTTTCATAAGTCTGAAGAAATTAAAATAAACAAGGCAAAGACATGAAGGAAGCCTGTTGCCGGAGGATCCGATTGGTGAGCTGCAGTTCCTTTTAATTCTTCAAGGACACAGAGTGAAGCCAAGAATTGGATCAAAAACTCGTAGTGCTTTTATATTTTACCATACTCCTGATGACAATCAAATATTTATTATTTATATACACAAAAGAAAAACGAATTCAAAAAATTATATATTTATTTTTTTAATATTGATATTATCATCATCAGTCTACCACTACGCCAATGCACGGTTGACACTGACAGTTTAAAGAGACTCATCACTCTCTGTGTATATTTATTTGCAGGTGAAAGAAAGTTCCGCCTAACTACTTGGATTTCACCCCGAAAAAAGAAAGGTCAAAAAAAAAAAAAAAAAGGTTAAGAGGCATTAAATGAGTTTGGCCCGCCTCTGTCCACAATTATGGGCTTGGCCCATTTTTCATGCACGAGGGTTGGGCTACGATCTTTGTTTGGGTTTAGACTTGAATTGATGGCCACTACTTAAAAAGAGTCTCCCTCATCACAGCCAGTACACATTCTCGTGCTAGTTGCTATGGGGTGTTTATTACAACAAATTTTCCTTTAACCAAAATTTTCAGATTTAATTAAGTCGCTGTTTTGAACAAAGTTTCTGGCTCCTGTCAAAGGGTTTTTCCAAACACCAGAGGACATCTGTCACAAGCATAAAGTTATGAAGCAATTTGTAGTTTGGCTGAACATGAAAAATCTACCTGACTAGTGACTATTAATTATTCATCGCCTGTTGCATATCAGATTTGTTTAAATTTTAATTTATATCAGACAAAAATATTATTATCTTTAAAAGTTCAAATCCAATCACAGAAGTAAAGTAATTTTTGAAAATATAAGGGCTAACTTGACAATTGGTTCAAAATATGGGAAATAAAAAAAATCATTTATCCTTGAAACAGATAATTTATTTCGTCTAGTTTTCAGGTTTTTAGTTTAGGAATGTGGATATTTTCACTGCATTGTTTTTGTAAATTCATCCCACTTTTAGAAAATAATTATAATGAGTGTATAATTTAAAAAAATATATATAAATCAATAAAAGTTTTGTATAGTTAATCAATTAGATCTGTCTACTGATTTTTTCTTAGATTCTTTGACCATCTTTGATCATAAACTTTAATGTAAGTTTTATTTTATTATTTTATTACTATAATATAAAACGGCCAAATTACTCCAATAAACATGAGATATTGTATCTAATAATTTAGGTATTTAATTTTGTGACTTGTAATCTAATATTTTTCAAATGAAATCTAGTTATTATTTTCACTACCTTTATGTGTGGATGACATAGATTTGACAACCCAATAATTTACATGAATATTGTGCCATAAAGACACTATGTTATTTTAATTAAAGGTTAGTAATCATACTAATAAGGTAATATTAGAAACAATGAGTTTAGTGTAAAATAAAAAAAAATATTGAAGTTAAAGTAAATTCTTGATAGTTCTACCTTATGCCAAAGTAACCTTTCTAATCAAATATAATAAAAAAATCTAAGTTACAAATAAGTAAGTTAAGATAGATTTTAATTAATTAATTCTCTAAAATTCTTCTTTATTTGAAAATTTTTTTAAATGATGTTCATTTTTTTATAATTATTTTCTGAAAATGAGAAATGTTTAAAAAAATTATGGGGTGGAAATATCATTACCCTAAGTTCAGGTAGAGACATTTTCAGAATTTCCACGTACTATTTGCATAATGACAGCCCAACTGAAAGTTCATCCGATTAATGTCAAACTTATCCCCGACATAACGAATTTGTACATTGTTTGCATCTTTCTTCTATAACAAAAACTTTTACATGATTCTGTTGGGTTGACATGAACAATCACATTTTGAATTATAACTTGAACTATTATAATAAAATTATAATAACAAAAACTTTTACATCTTCTCTCCCACTCTCGATCTCTAGACTATTTCCTTGCAACTGAATCAGCAAATTAAAAAAAAAAAAATTACAAGTATCAATTGTATTCTTAAAGACTATTTCTACTATTTGACATGAACAATCACATTTTGAATTATAACTTGAACTATTATAATAAAATTATAGATATTATATCGATCACTTGAGAAAATAAATTATACTTAATTAGGTCTCTAGTATTCAAACTTAGGTTTGGTATTGAGGTTGGACAGTCATAATTCAAAAGTTACAATATTAAATTTTTTAATAAATATTAACTACCGTACATTGAAAATTAATTTACTTTAAT
This sequence comes from Citrus mangshanensis, assembly GCA_030449895.1. Lineage (NCBI taxonomy): Eukaryota > Viridiplantae > Streptophyta > Magnoliopsida > Sapindales > Rutaceae > Citrus > Citrus mangshanensis. The sequence continues at coordinate 80,998 of JASUUJ010000037.1, forward strand.
CCTGCATTTGTATGATGAAATACTTATAATATCTTTACTATTTTTATCAAAATTAATATTTAAAAGTCATATACATTATCAACTGTTATTTAATAATTACAAATTTTTCTATAACTATGACTTAATACAGTACTTCAATACAATACAGGACCTTAGATCACCACACATACAAATTATGACTAACAATCACCCACCCATTAGAGAAGACTCAGCCGCCGGATTACATTAGTCATCTTTATGAATTTTCTCTTCTTGCTCCACTTGGAGAAGAGTTATAAAAATCCCTAAATTGTCAACAATAAAAGCATAAAATCTTCCATATTCATTAGTTCACTTGATCAGTATTCATCAAATGTTTCTGCTCAAGTTATTTTTGCTTGGCAAAAAGACCAAGAAACTCCTTATGGTTCTCTCAAATACTGAAGTGGAAAAACCTTAGCCCGCGTCATCAACAGGTACCTGTACCTTTCTCTTGTATATATAAACATGGGCTAGGATCAATTGTCCTGCCCTGTTTTCTATTGCAAATTATTATGTAATATACGACCTATTAGATCAAAGCACTTAGAGTGATTGTCTTTACTACATGTTATTTCTTGATTCCAGTTTCTGTATATTAAGCTAACTGTGTCACAATACAAATATAAGCATATGAAATGAGATCACACCTGTTTACATTCTGAAAATGAAGCTTAAATCCTTGATGATTCTCACTTTAACACTTAGGTTCCTTTTATTTTTTAATTACCCGTTACATCCCTAACTGCTGACATTGTAATCATGAATATAACACTCTTGTGAAATAAGATTTGTAATTATACAAGTTAAATCTACTCTTGCTAGTATTAATCTGATCTAGATCTCATAGTAGTTTAGTACTCCTTTAAACACTTGATAAAACTCTTTTATGCCTAAGCAAAACTTTGAAATCGATTTGGGCTCCTTGAATATTTAAAGGTGCATAAATGCTATATCCCATCAAGATTATATTTAAATATTGCTGTTTCTAAAATTTACCTTATAAATGACTGTGTATAGGAAATCTCTCTAATCACAGAAGAGAATACTGACTTTGATCATGAGATGGTGAAACCAACAGTGCACAACTCATCAAATTTACCAACCAAACGAAGAAAGCTGGTGTCAAAGGTTAAAGATGGAGAAGGAAATGAAAGGGCTGTCTGCAACCATTGCAAAAAATCTTTTGTAGGTTCAAGCAAAAGCGGAACCACACACACTTGAAGAATCATTTGAAATGTTGTCGAGGTAAAATAAGTGAAGAACGAACCGCAGATGAAGAAACCTGTGTGATTGATCCTTTAGAAGTGGTAAATATGATTATCAAGTGTGGGCTTACGTTGAAGTCCATAAAGACAGATGTATGCCACATTTATCGAGTTGAGAAGGAAAAGCTCTGCAGATGTTTGATGCTATGTGGATCCCTTTTGATAATTATATGTGCGTGGCAGGCTACTTTATTGATGATAGTAAGATTCTTGGCTTGAAGTACCTGGAATGCAAAAGGGATCCTTTGGAAACTCTTAAAGGTTTGTTGTTGGATTGGAAAATTGACAAGAATATATGTTCTGTAATTGCAGAGAATATTGATGATGTTGATGAGATAAAAGTTGGCTAAGTGATCGAGGTAATTTATTTCCTGTCAATGGTGAGTTGCTACAATTTGGTTACTTAGTAAATATTCTTACTTCCGAGAATGTAAGTGAAATCGCAATTGAAGTGATTCAGAAGATAAGGGGTTTGTTTCATTATGTGTTTGCGAGATTATCTAATGAAAATAAGTTCCAAAAGGCAGTTGGAAGGGCCACGTCTCTGGGCAAGAAAGCAAGTTCCGAAGATGTTAATCCTACAAGCTTTGGGATTAAATGACTTCAAATTGCTGGAGACTGCAGTGGAGTTCAGAGAGGCATTTGATGAGCTAGAGCAGATAGATTCCGATTTCAAGTCGATAAATTTGACAAAGGAGGATTGGAATGAGGCCGAAGCTGTATGCCAGTGTTGGAAAGAGTTAAATGATTTTCCTCATAGCTTCTCCGAAAGCATATTTCCCCCCGCGCATTTATATTTCTCTAAAGTTTGCGAGATTTATACGACATTGCTGGTTTGGGAAAAAAACGAATCGTGGTCCGTTCGACAAATTGGATCATCTTTAAGAAGAAAATTTGCCAACGAATATTGGAGAGATTCAATCTTAGTTATGGCAATTATGGGAGTTCTTGATCCGCGATTCAAGATGGACATCATAGAACATTGGTGCAAGAAAATTTATGGCAGTGATCATGAGATACAACTTAGAAAAATCATTGATGAGGTTACCATTGTTTATAATGAATATTCAAGTTCCAGTATGGGTGATAATGCTAGCTCATCAGCTTCACATGAAATGTCAGGCCACCCCGGGGATGATGTTGATCAGTCACCAAATTCAGAACTTAATGGGTATGTAAAAGAGCCTAAATTTCCTTGGCTTGATGATTTTGATAGATTAACTTGGTGGCGTATGAATGCTCAAAATTTTCCAATACTTGCAAGGATGGCTCGTGATTTTTTAGCAATACCTTTTTCAACTACGCTTTCAAATTCTGCCCTGAAGGCTAAAATGCAGAATCTTGTTTACTCTGAAGATCTTGGTTCTGATATCAGGGAGGCTGTCATATGCACAAAATTCTGGTTAGAAAATCCTTTACATAAACATGTATACTTACTAATTTGTTCTTTCAAACAGTTAAGTCTTATGTTTATCATGTTTTAAGTCATATTTTAGTGGTTAAATTCATCGTTTGAGTAAGCCTACTTTAAACTCCTTTGATCTTTGAAAAATCAATTTCAACACAACATAGACTTTCACTGCAAGCCAATACTAACGAATAAAGGCGAAAACACTATCTGCATAACCACTCCAAGCTGACCCTAACTAGCTCTCTAAATCAGTTAATCATGGAATTTCAAAATATTTGACCCCAGGATCCCTAAAGGATACTTGAATCCAAGCATGACACGTGTCATAATAAAGGAGAGCGTAATCAACCATACATCATATACTCCACAGCTTGCATTCTTCGATTAGTTGTTAATGTCTTTAGTTTATGACTTCGAATACATGAAATGAGATTGCGTAAAGAACTTCATATTATGCTCTAGTTATGTTTTTCATTTTTTGAAATTATTAAACAGGCTAAGTAGAATTCAGGGTTAATGTAATCAGTTATGCTGTGAACTTTATATCCTTATTACCAATCTGCCTTTTTTTTTTTTGGAAAGTACCGATCTGGCATTTTTTTTCGGCTTGTTAGTAACACATTCAGTATTAATTATTTTAATTAATCTTCTGGAGTCGAATAGGTGCCTTTGATGAAAGGGGGTATGTTGGAGCAATCAATGGCAAAAGATCACTCAATCCAACACAATTCATCACAAGATCAATTGATTAACGCCCTAATGTTTTGTCTCAAGCAAGACATACACCTAGAAACTAAGGGATCAAGAATTCAAATGAAATCAAATCAAAGCAAATAGACGCAGGAAACGCAGACTCTGCACAAGAGCATTCAACACCAGAACAAACTTCCTTTTCTCTTTTATTCAAAGTATCTATGAATCCATAATACAAGAGAAAATGCAAAGCTTCAAAATAAGCTATATAACAGATCAAAGAACAACGAATGAGGAAGTTACAAGCTTGTGAACAATGCCCAACAGTCAGTCTTTGTAAAGGCTTAGATGAACTTCAGTCAACATATCAAGTTTGCAGATGACATAACAGTTTAATACAACTGATTTTCCCGCTCACTTACGAAACTTCAGTCTTATTGTGAACTGACCTCTAATGTTCATCAAGCTTTTCAAATTCATCCTTATTATTACCAGTCAATCCTAGGAACTCCAAAATCTTAAAAGGACACCATAGGTATTGCCAATGTGTTGTGTAAAAAGTGATAAATGTTGTGCGCAAAATGTGGAATCAAGCGCACCAAATAATTACAGAAAAATAAAGGACACAAAATTTACGTGGTTCGGTAATTAAACCTACATCTACGGAGGCAAGAAAGAATAATTGTTTATTTAACAATTAATAGAATACAAATATTTGAGTAACGAATCTCACTTCCCAGAAACTCAAATATACCCAGTACTCTCACACTCTGCAAGAAAGATAAATTCCCTAGACACACTTCTCTCACTTATCTGAAAAGGTTAGAAACTTATAAGCTTAACAAATTTTTGGGATACACAAACCTCTCTGAATGAAGCTCTATTTATAGTTAAGCTTCACTGCAAAAAGTCTTAAAGTAGTTGGCAAAAGTCCTGCAATTTGGTGCTGAGTCTGCTGACTTGAAAAACAAAAGAAATGCATGTGGCTCACCTTTTCTTTTTCAACCAATTTGAATAAACTCACAAAAAATCTTTGACCTTTCAACAATAAAGTGATTGCGCTGCCCGTGGTAAAAGTAATTAGGTTAATATACAGTTGATCATATGAATTCATTCACATATCATATTATTGGATGAGAGGAGTCCTTAATGCAACAAAATCCCAAATGTAATCGCAAATATAATATAAGCATCAAAATATAAAGGGAAATTATCACTGCACCACCTCTTTTTTGCCTTATGTTCATCCAACTAATAAAAAATTCTAACATGTTCTCTGCACCATCTTTTTTTAAAAAAATTTATATCAATTAGCCATTTTTTAACTAATACCGTTAAATAATTTAAATGAAATGATAATTTTACCCCTAAATAAATTAAAAGATCATTTTATTTTACAAAAACTTTGAAAAATAAGAAAATTATAATTATAAAAATACCCCTAAATTTAATAAAAATAAATCTGAAACAAAGGTGCATAGCTGATTTTTATTTAATTTAGATTTTGCAAAATTTTAATAATTATTTTTATTAAAAAATTATAATTTTTTAAAATTTTAATAAAAATGACTGAATTTATTTATTAAAAATTATAATTTTACAAAATTTTATTAAAATAACTGAATTTATTTATTAAAAAATAAATCCCAAAATTTTAATAATTTAGGGGATTTTTATTAAATCCCAAAATTTTGTAATTATGTTTATAATTATAATTTTTATTTAGATTTTTATTAAAAATAAAAATTCTAATTTTGGGATTTATTTTTTTATATTAAAACTAGGGGTATTTTTATAATTATAATTTTCTTATTTTTCAAAGTTTTTATGAAATAAAATGGTCTTTTAATTTATTAGAGGTAAAATTATCATTTCATTTAAATTATTTAACGGTGTTAGTTAAAAAGTAGGTAGTTGATAAAAATTTAAAAAAAAAAGTGGTGCAGAGAACATGTTAGAATTTTTTGGTGGTTGGATGAACATAAGGCAAAAAAGAGGTGGTGTAATGATAATTTCCCTTTTATTTTTAATATATGTGCAATTATTTCAAAAAGAATATTAGTTCTATATTATTTCTTTTTCTGTTAAGGAATAGGTAATAAGGTGGCGTTTGTTTTTTAACTTAATGACTTAAAGTGACTGAACTTAATTAATTAAGTTAATTAGACGTGTTTGTTTTTATAACTTAATGAGACTTTTTAGATAATTTTGACTTAATAAAATAAGCTAATTTTTTTTGGCTTTTTACTTAATGGAGAAATCTGAATTAAGTCAATTACTTGCTAATGTAAAAAATATCTCTGTTTTATAATTTATTTTTCATGTCTATCCCAAAACTCACCCATAGATATTTACCCCACATAAAAATATCCCTGTTTTTTCTTTCTTATATTATATACGATAAAATTTAAAATTTATGGTATTTTATATATTAAAATTCTAAAATAATTATGTATTCACTTGAATATAGTTTTACTTATAAATATTAAAATATTGTGGTATTTAATATATTATTTATTTGACATTCAAATTTAATAAGGATACAAATGTAAAAGTACATATTTTCTGCTTTTTAAGTTGAAAAAAACAAACAACTTAATACTTATTTTTCGAGATTCAGACGAAAAAACAAACATATTATTGATTCGATATTGGGCCTGTGAATTTAGTTGGATCTATTCGTTAGGATAAAAAACAAACGCCACCTAAGTTATTATGTTATTAAGAATTATTATCTTAGTAGAATTTCTTTGTCTCTATATAATGGAGGCAATCCCTAGTTTGATTAATAAATAATAACAAGTCCTTCAAAAAAACTCTCGCTTCTCCATCTGGCTACTTCTCCTCGTTATTCTTCTCTTCAATTCGTTGCTTCCAAATTGCTAATCTGTGGGCAGCAGCCTATCAAAGATTTTACCAAACACACCATATGGCTCTTTCCGATCAATTGGCAACCGCGCATGAAGATATCTCGACAGAGAAAGTACGATCTTGGCTTTATCGTTCTTCTTCGCTGGAGACGACAAGAATAATCTAAGTGACAACCGATTATGCTGAAGATGTTGAAAATCCCAATTGTACTGATAATAGATCACCACCGTATGGGTTGGCATCCCCTCAGGCTGAAGGACAGCTCCGTTTCCCTAGATTGGACATGATATGCCTCTTTCTCGTTGTTGAAGTCTGTCTAGCTGCACTGCTGATTCTGTCGAAGGCTGGCACATCTTTATCAGAGGCTGCCGACACTCTCTTATTTGTGGCCAAGATTTTAGGTTTTGCTGGATTTCTTTCTTGCCTTGGAGCTTGTATTGTCCAGCGTAGCCGCAGAGCTTCTCGACTGATGAGTGCAATGGGATGTGCTGCCAACTTTTGTGGATTCTTGTCAATCCTGGGGACGCTATTTACTGTAAATCTCACGCTATGGCTCATTGGTGCTCTCTGCGTGTTGCCTATTTCGCCATACCTTTTTTTTCATTTAATCGATCTGTTTGAGTGGATGTCTTTCCCTCCTCATGATGGTTGATGACTTCATTACTTGTGCTAATTACATGCTTCCATGATCCCATATCTGTTTTACCTTTTGCTAAAAAACTTCCATGTAAGTTTATGATTGTGTTTTGAATAAAAATTATAGTTGTTTCATTTGCTTTGTTCAGAAATGCTCAAATAGCAAACAAGCACAGCAATGCTCTGCTACTTATCCACAGACAATTGGTGTAAGGCTCTAAATATTACTAAATACTTGTGTATCTAAATTACATACATGTTATCAATACAATTTCTTATATGTACAAGAAGCACCATCTAATCTATTCTAACTAAAAGATAAATCATGTTACACATCGGTCTGCAAATATAGGGTGTTACTAGCATCCTTCATGTCGTGTTACACATCAAGCAATATTTTCTGTTGCCAACATTGAGCCTGCTTTCAAGATGGTTGGACCACTCTCCTGTCCATGGTTTAGGAGAAGTATCACCAACAGACCCACTTCTTTTGGCTTGGAAAATACCCAACGTCAGTCTCTTTATTTGCTACTTTCTCACTCAATTTATAAATTGCACATCAATTACAATATTTGCTTTCATGGCACATTGGATGAGCATGTCAACTCAGAAGCTCCCTGAGCTAAAGCTTCATACTCAGATTCAGTGTTTGATCTAGCTGCAACTATCTGTTTTCTGGAGCACCATCATCTGGTATTTCCTCTCAACAAATCAAGATTTCCACTGACCAATCTCCTGACATCTATGCCTGATGCTGAGTCCGCATTACTGAGGCCTGGCAAAAAAATGTATATAGCTGAGCTCAATGATCTTGATGAGGTCACTCAATTAGAGATTGAGGGCTTTCGAATGGGTATGTATCTAAGATGGGGGATACATTATCTTCCTTTTGAGATGGTCAAATAATTTTACCCCTGCCATTCTGTTTTGGCTGGAGGAATTAGTCTTGGTGAGGAAAACGTGGATACATACAGGTAAGAATATTCGAATAAGGTTTTAATGTGCAGTGGTGAATTTTTTTTTTTCCTCCACTTTCCCTTCATTTGGGTTGTCTTTTCATTTTGTCTTTTCTAAGTTACCACTCGAGGCTTTGTGAATGTTTTTTTGGTTAAATATATTTAGGTATTGGTAATTACTAACTGCTGAAGTCAAACAACAGATTCAGTCTTCCTGGAAAAGAAAACTGGCTCTTGAATTATTAAATAATGCTTTTTGCTTGTCACTTAGTTTAGTTTCCTCGATGCCTGAAACCATATCCGGATGATGGGTCAAAGTTTGTTTTTGGCATCTTTGTGGGTTTCTTTTACTAAACAATTTCAGTATAAATCTTCGTTCTTCATTCTTAGAGATTTGAAGTTGTTATAGTTTCATTTGTATAGTCCTATAGTTTTGTTTTGATTTTAGAATGATGTAATGAGTCGACTGCTGCTGCACTACCGAACTTCTCATGGTTCTTCTCTTGTTAATAAGATTTCATCCTTTTATTTTATTAAAAATGATCGCTTACAAGTTCACAGATAAATTTATCGGATTAACTTTGGTAGAATAACCAGATTTACTGTTTTATTGTAATTTTGATAGGTAATGTTATTATTTAATTAACAATATCTCTAGTTGACAAGATGTTTCAGTTTCGTTGCTTCTTCAAGATTAGGGCATGACATTCTCAAGACTAGAGATGCCACTATTGTTTCTATTGGATGGAGGCGTTTCCAAACTATGCCTGTTTATGCCATAAGAGAACTGTTATGTGTGGTACTGGATGCTGCAGTACACTCCACAACACATGCATTGCCTTGCCACTTTCTGGGGTTATCTCGCCCCTCCTCAGATTTGGGTGGTTGCTGTTCAGAATTTATCCAACAATCAGGTTTGATTCTCTTCCTGTTCCTATCGACTTGTCGCAAAAAAAAAAAATAAAAAAAAAAAATTTCTTGATCTAGAAATGCAAATTTCTGTAGTTTTCATGCTAGGAATATATTTCACCTCACGTATATATATATATTTTTTAAAGGGTGCCGCGAGCCTGGGAGGGTTGTTAATTTTACATTCTGTAATAAATCAACCAAACATCTTTCATTTTGTTCGTCAGACTGCATTTCGGATTACAGCAGCTGCAGTTGTATTTGCATTCAACCAAGAAATAAAGATAAAGTAGAAAATCAAACTGCTTGGTTATCCCTGCAAGATATTTGTGAAAAAATAACTTATCGAGATATGTTTACTTAAGATCTTGAAGTAGCTCAATGTGTAGGTAAAGAGGCTCGCACAGTCAGTGGAATCCGTGGGCAAGTGAAAAAGGTGTGCATTGAATGAGGAAGTTGATATCCATGTTTCTGGTTCTTATTGTGTCTTTTTGGTGAATGAGGAAGTTTATATCCATGTTTCTGGTTCTTATAGTGTCTTTTTGGTTTGTGCCATTACATTTACTTGTCCGTACGTGATAGAAAAGTACAACATCTGTATTTCTTCTCGAAATTTATTTTTTCCACTAAATTTCTTAATTTTGGCTCCGTATATGGTCAGAATCTTTGACTGTAGTTGATGTTGTTCGCTCATTAATATTTTTTCTAATGCAAGTGAATGCTTATCCTAGTAACTTGTAATTTGATTATCTTCTTAGGCTGCTAAAGAAGAGATAGGTAACCAACCCAAAGGGAGGGAGGGCATCCTAGAAAAGGGATTGCCAGGTGCACCTTTGAGAGAGACTTCTGCTGAGCAACATTAGGGAGGGAGGTCAACCCTAGGAACTCCAAAAATCTTAAAAGGACACCATAGGTATAGCCAATGTGTTGTGTAAAAAGTGGTAAGTGATTGCCCTGCCCGTGGTAAAAGTAGTTAGCTTAATATACAGTTGATCATATGAATTCATTCACAGATCATATTATTGGATGAGAGGAGTCCTGAATGCAACAAAATTCCCAATGTAATGGAACTATTTGATGTAGATTATTTATAAATGATATGTGTTCACTGTCCAACAATGAAGGACAAAACTTAATTGACTTACAAAAAGTAGATAAAACACCATTTCTTACTAAAATAAAGAATTTCATTCAAGAATTTTATAATATTAGTACTTAAAAAAAAATCCAAATCTACAAAAAATGATCCGAATCAATCAAGTACGAAACAAGAATTTGTTAGTTGGCAGAAACTGTATTGGGTAAAGCCCAAAGTTGTGTTGAGAAATTAGACAAAATGGCTAAGGAAATAGAAGGAGATTTATGTTTGGTAAAGCCAGCAAGTACTGTCCGTCTGTCCCTTGCCCGCATGCGTTCAATGCAAGTGATATTGAAGCTTCGACTAAATTTGGTGGTCCCATGTTATTACTAACTCCCTATAGGGTCACTCTTTTAATTTAATTCTTTAAATAAGTGGACTTTTTTTTTCTTTTTCTTTTTCTTTTTCTTTTATGTTCATATTATTCTTCCATACGACTATAAATTTAAATTAATTCTTCCTCAAACTCCCTATTTTATTCAACCAATTACCAGCATCAACAGATATTGTGGTGGCATAAGGATGTCAACATATTTTCATCATAACTGTGCCGCCATTTTCTTTTTGAAGAAAACTTATTCTTTGGAGTTAATTTATAATTATTATACGTGTCATCGATTTTTCTATATATATAGTGTATTTGAAATACTATACTACAATCTAACTGATAATACAATTCAAAAAAATCCCATTCAGATAAATCCTTATTAATATATCAAAGTCAAATGCAATTAAAACATGATTCTAATAAATGAGAAACTTGCTCAATTTCAATAATGAAGAAATCTACCCCACATTTAGACTATATTTAGTATGATTTAAAGTCCTTCAAACAAAATTGGCAAAAAGAAGTGAGAAATCATTAATATCATTTGTTATGGTTAGGTTGTCCGTCTGTCCCTTTTGGAGATTTATATTTGGTTAAGGAAATAAATTATGACAAGACAACCATATCCATATCACACAAAAGTTAAGCTGGTCAGATAGCCTGGTCGAATTCTCCTAATAATGAATTAAGGAAGATTATCAATTTCCTCTTTACTGTAATTAATATATACTATTTATTTTTTTTTTTATAATGGACAATAATTCTCCTAACATCATTCATTTATGATATTATTCCTATTTTTAATTACATTTTTATTTTTATTTATTATAAATTAAATAAATCATATGAATAGAAACTGAATAAAAAAATTATTAAAAACAAGAAATACATGTTTTGATGTTAACAAAAAAAAATATATAATTTTTTTCTTATACTTTTTATTTTGTAAACATCTTCTTCTAATAAATATTTTATAATATTTTAAAATTGAATGTAAAAAGTACAAGAAAAATATTTATTACTTTTTAATATATTTTTAATTTATTATTCAAGTTTTCTTATAATATTTTTTATCATTTTATAATAATTTTCTTATACATTTATTATAAGATAATGTTTATAAAATAAAAAAGTACAAGAAAAATATCTTATTATTATCTTTTTCACATCAAAACATATATTTTTTATTTTTAATACTTATTTTTTATTTTTATTTCCATTCATTTAATTTATTTAATCTATAATAAATATGAATAAAAGGTGTATTTAAAATAAAGGTAATATTGTAAATTTATGAAAGATTATTTATTATTATAAAAATAATAAGGGGAAAATGGTATATATTAATGACAAACAATTTTTTTAATCTTTAAAAACATCTACATATGTTATGACCATAGTACGGTACATCACACAAAAAATGTATGATGTATTCCACTTCATGCACTGTCAGACGTGAACTCGAGCCACCCTTTGGACTCATTTAAAAGTATAGAGTCAAGCCAATTTTATAACGAGTGATGTCTTGTACTTGTATTGGTTTTTTTTAGACAACATTAATGATGATGAAGCAGCAAACTTCAAGAATACTCTGTTGAGTATTTACATAATCACACTACCTTCAATAGCACCATTTTAATTCCTTAAGAAACCTGTATTTATATTTCTCAAGAAATCCTGTAAGAACAAAATTCATTTTTAACAAAACCTTTTCACATCATTAATTGGAAGCTTTTGTAAGATCACTGGGAATAACTTTCAATTTCCTTCCGACTTCTTTGGCTTTTTAACAACTATTTGCTTTTAGATTCTTTTTAGTATGCATAATTTATTACACATGTCTTTTGGTTTTTTAATTTCTAATGGCAATGGATCTTGGGCCCATATATATATCCTTTGCTATTACACGACCAATTAATTTTTGGCTAAGAATCCTTTTCGACATCATCCGATTTTGATTTAAAGGACTAATAGAAAATCCTCAGACAGTGCCACAATTTGTTCTATGTAAAATAATATGGATGTGTGTGTGTGTGTGTGTGACAGTAACAACAACTCAATCTTACTAACTGTGAAGATTAAAGGCACAAAAAGACAAAAATTAGGTCCCTTGCAACAAAGAAATTTTATAATACATTAGAGGTGTCATGTCAGTTATACAACAAGCAAATTATACTATGACATGTGTACATTTATTTTAAAAAATATCATGCAAGTGGTAGTTATATTAAATTCAATAGGGGTAGGTAAATATGGGTTTAGATCGTGATCAGATCAACCTAATCGAGTTAAAAAAAAAAGAAGTAATCTGAGCTCAATTCAAACTTGTAGTTTGATTCGATTAGATCCGATTCGAATATAGTTATGATCAGATTGAGAATTTTGTGTCATAGGTGGCTTTTGTGTGCATGGTATTTCGGATCAGTCCGATCCAACAATGATATGATCCAATTGGGTTGCCCAAAATCCAATCCGATCAAGTTGGAGTCTTTATCCACATTCGGTCCAACCTCGAATTTTTTAGATCAGGTTGGTATATTCGCTCACTCCTAAAATTCAATTATACATGCCATACATACATTAATTAATTGGGTAATTTTTAAAAATCTCCCCTGAGGTTTGGGCTTGTTGCAAGTAGATGGCGAGAATTAATTTATTTGTAAAAAATCCCCTACCGTCAGTTAATTTTAACATTGACCGTTAGTTGACTGTGCAAAGATAATATTACCCTTAACAATAGTTTGTAAACGAAAATAACTAAAAAAAATTAAAATTATTGGCTATTTTACCCTCTTTAAATTATTGATATTTTCTTAAAGTTCCTACAAAAAAGATAAAATTAAAAACTTAAAAAATCATCTTTAAATTATTGATATTTCCTTAAAGTTCCTACAAGAAAGATAAAATTAAAAACTTGAAAATGAAATAGTCATAATCTTTACCTATGATATTGTAAATCTTTGGAATTGACAAGGATAAAATTGTCAAAAAATAGGATTTGTGCTTTTCGCGCCAATAATTTTAGTTTTTTTTTAGTTATGTCAGTTTACAAACTATTGTTAAGGGCAATATTGTCTTTGCACAGTCAACTAACGGTCAATGTTAAAATTAACTGACGGTAGGGGGTTTTTTACAAATAAACCAATTCTCACTATCTACTTGCAACAAGCCCAAACCTCAAGGGGGATTTTTAAAAATTACCCTTAATTAATTGTATTACTTCTAATGTATTGTGGAATTTCTCCTTGCAGGGTTCTAAAGGTGCTTGAATCCTCTAATCACATTGACAATAGCTACGACCTACTACTTTTTTGCCAATCGGAAAACTTAAAAACAAAAAATGAAAAAAAAAAAAAGGCAATTTTATCAGATATATCCGCTTGATGGTTGGGCTTCCAAGATGTTGAGGGGTAAGATTCATTTCTATCCTCACAAGAAACTTCATAGCATATTCAAGTCGTTTTACCTTTTTCATTTGGCGTGGAACACATCTTTCTGTCTGCTTCTGAAGAAATCGAAGCGGATTTAAGAAAATCCGAAGCAATTCAACAAATACAAACTTTCTGGTGTCACTATCAAACTCAATGTTGACGAAGCACATAAGTCCATCGGATTTTTAATATCCATTGATGAGTTCGACCGTTTTAGATGACATGACACAAAAACACATTGTTGGCTTTTACAATTCGGACCTAAGAAATATCCGAAAATATAAAACGGAGTAGGGTAGATGTACACAAATGTTTTGGGTAAATGTTCCATTTGTAAGACAGAATATTATTTTACTCTTTAGAAATATTATTTTACCTTTATACAACAACTATAGTGGTGTAATTTGACATGCAACATGTGAAAAATGAATGATAAGGAATAGATTTTACTGCAGACAAATAGAACATAAGGCAACCGGTGAAAAATTAAATGATAAAGAGTAGATTTTAGCAGAAATAAATATACAGCGTGGATCTTTTAAATAATTTTTAAAGATATTAAAGACTAATTAGATAATTGACTTAAATGATTGGGATTAAATGAGTATTTACCGAACTTTTATTATCTTTTGAGTGGGACAGGACACAATTTTTTTTTTTTTTTGAATGACTTGCCATCTACAAATATTTATAATCTGGAAATTTACTGTGAGAGAGGAAATTAAATCTCCATAGCTCTCACTTTTGTGAGGCAGTGAGAGGATTGATTACCACCACGCCAAAGCCTTGTTGGCGTAGGACACATCTTCTGCATGAAAAAAAGTAAAAGTGAATAAGACTCGGTGAAATTAAAACAACTTTTCAAGACTCATTTTCTCTTCAGCAGAAAAAAAAAAAAAAAAAATAGGTGGAACCCATGTTGTTCATTACTCTGTAATTAAATCGAACTCGATCTAGTATCCGAACATTTTGTTCCAACTATCAACATTGACAAACATCATTATAAAATTAAAATAAACATGCATGCACTGTACACAGATAGGGGCACAAATTGTTGAAGCATGCACCGAAGAAGATCCGACTCCATCTCACTCTATAAATAGCGACATTATCACATCGCTTAGTCACAGCTTTTACAAAACAATTAATACACAATTTTCTGCAAATCAAGCCCACCAAAACCCACCATGGACGAAGAAGCCAATCGAGTCTTTGAATGGGAGAATGTGATCATGGCGTTTTGCTTTTCATCATCCCTCGAGATCGCTATCCTGTTTGCTAAAACTAACTCGGAGCTTTCTCCTTCATTCTATGTGCTTTCTTTTGCTATCTTACTGACATTTCTTTCTCTCTTTGTTTCAAAACTTATTGCCCATAAGTCTGCTGCTGCATCCCAAGTGCTCGAGAAGACTGCTATCATCGTTGCTGCCACTGCATTGGTCTTGGGCACCACCATCCCGTTTTCCTCGAACAAGCCTAAGCGTGCAGCCTGGGCTCTCTACGCCGCCTCGTTGCTTACCATCTTCATCTGCAATTTCAAAGATGAAATTGTCAAGCTCAAAAGGTTTTGTCCAACAGCCTCTACTGTCATATGCTTTCTCAAGAAATATGTCTGTTTCAGTCAATCTTGATACCAGGTGTGTTTGATGAGTACATCTGCGTGTGTGTTTCCAGTTATAGTTGTTGTTGTATTACTGCATGTAAGTAGCGTTATTTCAAAACTCATTAATATGAGAGTCTGTGTTATTGTGTTGTATTATATATGAAACTGAACTACTTAATAATAATATCATTCTTGTGCTTTGAAATTAGAGGTGAAATTGTACTATATTTCGATCTTGAAGTCGGATATATCCGAATTGAACTTTGATAAACGACTGTTAATTTGGTGACTAATTTATATAGCGGGTTGAATTGCCTGTGGGGCAAGACAACAAGTTGAAGCAAAATAAATGGCAATTAAAATTAACTAAACGACATGACATCGAACTCAAAAGTAATATCCGAATATTTTGTCCAAATTACGCACGATTAAACAAGATGACTCACTTCCTTTCCAGTACTTCAAATAAATTAAGAGATCAAACAATTAATTACTTCATACGGAATTAGTATGCTTGGTAAGTTTGTTAATAATAATATTTTCTTTTATTCCAAAAAAATTATATTACATTGAAAACGAAAGCTTTGATAACAAGATTTCCTTATTCCATTAATTAATCTTTAAAAAATTAAACTCCATTTTTATTCTATAGGATACAAATAATGCAATTGGACATCCGAAATTGTGCCTACATGTTTCTTTTTGTTTTTCTAATTGGTAGGTCCCATCCCTGTCACTTTCCTACGTGTTAAAAAAATGAAACGAAGCCAAGACTTGAAGGGTGCTTTTTGTCTCGAAGGATCCGATTGATTATTTCCTATTCCTTAATTATCGAAGGACACGTTGAGAAGCCAACTTCCCCAGTTTCGGATCAAATTTCGGACTATGGAAAAGCCTCTACTTATCTTTTATACTTCATTTTTTTTTAAAAAAAAATATGGGTGTGCATAGTTCAAATTAACTTTTAATATTAGATTTTTTAAGATGTTTAATAATATTAAAGATGAAACTAATACTCAAAATTAAATTTTGAAAAACAACTCTATTCCCTAAAATTATAAGGTGATTATTTTGAAAAACAACTCTATCCCTTCAGGTGTGGTGATTTTACAAAAAATAATTTTAAAAAAATTTATCAAATATTAAAATTAACTTTTTAATTTTTAATCTCACAAATTAATTTTAAACCTCCCGCAAGCATTCTTAAAGGGGCACAGAATTAAAAATAAAATAGCCATGAGAGGCATTTATTATGCCATGTTGGTAGTCCACCTAAGATATATATACTTCGCCGAACCACAATCCGAAGGAATTCAGTCAATGCAATATGGCGTTATTATCAAGTAAAAATTATAGATTTGATTTCAAAATCAGCTTTATTTGGTTTTCAACACGGCAACTTCGGACCGCCCAGGATAAAAAAAGATTGAACATGATTTTGGTTTTCGAATGATTCGAAATATTTGGTATGGCAAAAAAAATATCTTCCCAAAAACAAAGAGAAATTGAGATGTACGTATGGAGCCAATATTGACTTCTTTTATATACACATATATATGATTATAAAGACCTATAAAAAGAAATATTTTGGATTCAAATGGTAAATAATTATTTAACCATCTAATCACGATTTTTTTTTAAAGTAAAAGTGCTGTAGCAAATATTGTTTTTTAAAAGCCCTTTCCTAGGACGCTGAATTATAAACCCATTAGTAATGCATGTGTATGTAGTAAATAATCGTCCAATATTAATTATGGTAAAAATTTAGGCTTGGCCAGTTTGGTAATGCTACAGTTTTTAAAATA
Source organism: Citrus mangshanensis (assembly GCA_030449895.1). Taxonomy (NCBI): domain Eukaryota; kingdom Viridiplantae; phylum Streptophyta; class Magnoliopsida; order Sapindales; family Rutaceae; genus Citrus; species Citrus mangshanensis. Next base: position 98,065 of record JASUUJ010000037.1, read on the forward strand.
ATTACTATTAGCCGTGCTGTAGAAATAATTAGTTACGAAGAGAATCAGTTAAGTGTTTGGTAAATTTTATTTTTAAAAGTACTGTGAATTTTGAAAGTAGTTATGGGTATTTGGTAAATCTTATTGTTAAACTATTGTAAAAAAATAAATGACTAAAATGTACATATGTAAGATGAAATTTACTTATACATATAAAAATGTACACGTACAATATCTCATTGAATCAAACAATTTTTTTTTATAAAAATGTGGAATTGGCATATTAACTTCTTGCCAAGCAGCATAAACAGTATTTTCAAAAGTACTGTAAAATAGGGTAAACGAAAGGTGTGCGTTAATTACAATAAAAAATTATTAAAATATTGATTTTGTTTCCAATTTAAATAAGGATAATTTAAGGTTTAAGTAATAATTGTAAGGATATTTATGGAATCATATTAAATGATAAAATTGATTCTCAAAATCAGAATCTAAAAGTTATTAAGCCCTTTTAAAATTAAATTGCAGGAGAACGATTACAAAAGTGATTTTGATTTTTTTTTACCAAACACCAAAATTAACTTTTAGATTTTTAAAATCACTTTTAACCCTCCCCAAAGCAATCCCAAACAGGGCCTTATAATGATATAGAAGACTTGATCATGGTGGATGATAATTTTAACTTTTTTTATTATAAATATCGATAAAATACGAATTACAATATTCACACCAGTGTTATAAAAAAAAATTATGTAAGGAGTCAATCAGATTTTTGAAATTAAACCCGATGGGGTTTTTTTTTAATCACAATTGAACGGGGAGGATATCCGAAACTGTGTCAACCTTTCGTAATTGGTAGGTCCAAGCCTGTCATTTTCATACATGTCAATAAGTCAAAATAAACAAAGCAAAGACATGAAGGCCGCCTGCTGTCGGAGGATCCGATTAGTGACTTGCAATTTCTTTTAATTCTTCAAGATCACAGAGTGAAGCCAACGATAGGATCAAGAACTACTAGTGGTTTTATATTTTACCGTACTCCTGATGATGATCAAACATTTATTATTTATACAAAAAAGTAAGTAAAAATAAAAAATAAAATATTTTATATATTTATTTTTTTAATATTGATATTATCATCATAAGTCTACCACTGGACCAATATATGGTTTACATTCGACGTAAGTTTGAGTTTAAAGAGACTCTTCACTCTTTGTATATAATTATTTGTAAATAAGTGAAAGATAAATTCCGCCTAACTCGATGGAATTTCATCCCAAAAAAGAAAGCTTCTTGAATGAGTGGGGCCGCCAATGTCCATGATTACGAGCTTGGCCCATTTTTCAGGCAAGTGGGTCGGGCAAAGTTCTTTATTTTGGGTCTAGACTTGAGTTGATGGCGATTTCTTAAAAAGGGTCTCTCTCATCACTCTCAGTAGCAATGGTGTTTATTAGAATGATTATTTTCTTTAGCCAAAATTTTCAGATTTAATTAAGTAGCTGTTTTGAACAAAAGTTTCTGGCTTCTGTCAAAGGGTTTTTCCAAACATCAAAGGACATCTGTCACGAGCATAAAGTTATGAACCATTTTGTATTTTGGCTACAAAAATGATGTATTTTGGCTGAACATAAAAATCTATTTAATTATTAATTATTTATCACATGTTACAAATCAGATTTATTGCAAAAAAATTATCTTATCTTTGAAAAGTTAAAATCCAATCACAAAAGTGAAGACATAAGTGTTTTATGTAAATTTTGAAAATATAAGGCTAACTTGGCAATTGGCTCAAAATGTAGGGAATAAAAAAATATTTATCCTCGAAACAAATGGTTTATTTCATCTAATTTTCATGTTTTTATTTTAATGGGGATATTTCCACCCACTATATTTATAAATCCACCTCACTTTTAGAAAATAATTAAAATGAATTTACAATATTTTTTAAAAATACAAATCAACAAAAAGTTTGTACAGTTAATCAATTAAATCCTTCTATTAATTTTTTCTTAGATTCTTTGTCAACTGAGCTCGGGCCTTGGGTTTTATTTATTTTTTAAAATTATTGTAAATTTAAAATAAATTAATGATCAACAAGTTATTATAATTGTAAATAAATTAAAGAAAATGAATATTTCAAAGTAAAATAATAAATAAAGCAAATAAAAGTTCATAACTTTAATTTTCTTTAATATTGGATTCTCTAATTCAAACGCTCTTAATTAATTAACACAAAAGAGAGAGTTTAGTATCATAATTTTATCTTTTTTTTAATCATCATTGATTTATAAGTTAAGAATTTAAGTTTTCTTTTTTTTTTTTTTTTTAAATAACTTTTCAATTTTAATTATATTATTCTAATTTATAAATTTATTTTTAAAAAAATAGTGGGTCTGGGCCTGGCCCGTGTTTTTTTTTCTTGGGCCCTTGTCCAAAGCCTCATGTGTGAGGGCCGGGCTGGGATTTTTTACCCACACTAGGATAAAATAGTCAATTTAAGCTTATGCCATATTAATCTTTGTAATCAAACATAATTAAAAAAATATAAGTCACAAAAAGTAAATTAAAATAGATTTAATTAACTAATTAGCCAAAGTTCTTTATTTGAAATTTTTAAAAAATAATATTTATTTTTTATAATTATTTTTCTGAACATGGGGTGAGTTTTCAAAAATTATGGTAGGAGATTCATCACCCTAAGTTTAGGTGGAGATATTTCTAGTATTTCCACACATTATTTGCATAATAACAACCCAATTGAAAATTTATCTGATTAATTCCAAACTTATCCCTGGTATAACATGAAATTCTAGTTATGCAACCCAAGAGGGAGGTGAATTGGGATTCTAAAATTTATTTAATTCTAAAGCAAAACTCAATACAAATCTAAAACAAATTTAAAGCAATTAACAAATAAATTTATCACAATATAAAAAGATAGGGAAAGAGCGATTCAAACACATAGATTTTTACGTGGTTCGGCCAACCTCGCCTACGTCTATGCCTCCAAGCTTTCCGGACTTGAGAATTCCACTAAGCAAGCATCCAAGGCTTCAAATGATTACACTTGACTTCTAAGGTATCAATAAACCTTTACAACAAGAGATTATCCCCCATATCTTAATACAAGTGTATCCCAACACTTACAATCACTCAATTTGATTTTAAAGAATATTAAAAAACAAATATCTCTCACACAATTTGTTTGATTACAAATGAAGATACAGAGTGTGAGTAAACAATATGAATATAAGAATTTAAGACTCAATGAATGTTGTTTGCTCAAGACTTTGCTCAATAATAATTGTTGGAAGTGTTAAAGTTTGAATTTGATTGAGCTAATTTATAGTTGGAACTGAAAACTAACCATTATTAACTTTCTGCACACTTTCGGATCACCGTTTTGAATAGTCAATATGACAGTTAGGCTAAATTTTCAAATTGTCGGATCGCCGTTATCTAGATGTCGAATCGCCGTTAGTGTCCAAAGACTAATCTTTAATTTTGTTTGATGTTGGCAAGCCGTTATCAAGATGTCGGATAGTCGTTTTCTACAATGGCGCTACAGTGAACTATTTTTGCAAAATTATAGTTTGGCCCCAAAATGTTTATAAAAATATATTGTGGCCCAAAACTTTATAAAGCTTGTCAAATAGGTCCATTTACAAGATTTTAAGCAATACTTGTTATTATCAAAATTCTCAAAGCTTTTTCAATTGAAACCATTAACATGAGAATAACCAAAAACATTTTCATAGAATATAAAGACTTTATAAAATGAGAATGATGATTTAAAAGTATATGAAAAACTATTTTGAGCTTTTAAAAGATTAATCAATGTTAATCAAGTTTGCTATCATCAAAATTAATAATAAAGAAATATTTATGTTAACATAATGAAATTGTACATTGTTTACATTTTTCTTCTATCCAAACTTCATTTACAGAGCTTCTTAATGCATGATTTACCATACGATAGCTGCTTCATTAGTGTATCTCGGCACATAATGTTGATATAGATATCTGGTTGGTATTGTTATGACCAGGTGTCCATGCCAATACTTAAATTTGTATATTGGGAAGACAATTTATCACTATAAACTTTCCACTCGAGTAACTAATATCGACTAGGTTCACCTCCTGTGAAAATCTCCTATGTTCACAAAGAACAGTTAGAGGAACAACAAATGTTTTTCTGACGTAAACTCTCCGACGCTCAAGTTAGACATTGGGCCTTTTGGAAAAACCTGTGCCGCAACTTACATGACTTAATTATAATGGCTTTGAAAAAAAAAAGATTTAAAAGAAATTTCAAAAAGGAAAACTAAAAGAAAGAAAGAATTTTTTAGTGAGAGAGAGAAATCAGTCGTGGAGAGTGAAGGAGATTACTTATCTGGTTTTGAATTTTCAGCTGTTTTTATAGAGGATCAAAACTCCCATTACTGGATAAGAGCAATAGCCGTTTGTGGATTAGGGTCATGCCCTGATTGTTTGGAGAATATCTGCGAGTTGACTCTTGGCTAAGACTCCAGGTTGACTTGATTCAGGTCTCTCTTTGCAAGATCCTTGTGCAAGCACACTTGAAAGGAAACTGGTCGCCCCTCCATAACTCGAGCTCCATTTGAGAATACCCCGAAGAGACTTCCTGCTACCCCAATGTTGCAGGGAGCATGATTTTGTGTTAAGACGCACATAAATGTGCTTCCTCTTTTATCCCTCAAACACATAATTTGCTTTGAAAGGATTCTTAGAGAGAAACAAATCCTTGAGTTCATAAATGACCCACCCACTTCACTTGTACTACTAATATTACTTTTAATGGGTGCACCACATTCATGCACCTGATTCAACACTTGATGGAGTTAGCCCTGTTTCAGTGGCTAGTTCCTAGCCTTTCTGAATTGCAATAGCTTCTGAGAATTCCACATCCATTTAGAAGCTAAAAAGCAGAGATTAAGAATTGTTCTTTTAACTTTTAAAGTCTTAATATGAGCCGCCACAGACGATTTTATTATTATTCTTTTTCTGAAGGTAAGCCATAAGTTCTAATTTCCAAATGCCATAATTGATTGCTAGAACTGCTGTCATTTAAAAAAAAAAAGATAAATTTACCTAAGAATAAAATTGTAACTGCAACAAAAAATAACTAACGAGGGTTTTATTATATAAAATATGGGGTGGAGTGATCATCACCTTTAAGTTTAATTTTTGGTAAGTTTTTAAGGGGTGCAAACTTTGTTTTTAATTAATTTTTCTTTACTTTGTCTCATCTTTTTGAAATAATAATTGTGACCACAAATTATTGTGTGGTGTTTTTTTTTTTCTCCTTTTTGACAGATTTTGATTTTGACCGCTTTGCGTTTGTAGTTTTTTCTTTGTACTCCACTTAAACTAAAATCGCAATTCCGTAACTTCACTTCATTGTAGAAATTATAACTACCAATTAGTAAGAAAAAATGACCACCACCACATACCGCTTACCCACCCATTAAAGAAAGGAAGAAAAAGAATGGAAGACTCAGCCGCCGGACGACATGAGTCAACTTTTTGAATTTTCCCTTCTTCCAATAATTGGAGAGGAGTTATAAAAATCCCTCAACGGTCAACAATCTTGATCATTATTCATCAAATATTTCTGCTTAAGTTGTTTTTGCTAGACAAAAAGAACAAGAAACTCCTGATGCATTTAAATATTGAGGTAGACAAACTTGAGAAATTTTAAAATATTTTTGAGGTATCATATTTATCATACAACAAATAAATGATATTATAGCATATACATATTTATTCTAAAAAATCAGTTTGGGAGTAATAATTATATAAAATTCAGCTACACATGTCATATTAGTTGCATTACCTCCAATTTATTATAAAATTCCTCCATCTAAAACAGGACATGACAATTAATAGTTAATACAAAAAAAAATATTGACCTAAAATAATTTATTTATTTTTATTTTTTGGAATGGACAATTAATTTATTATTAGTTCACAATTTTTATCTATTGAATTTTTATATTTTTCTTTTAGAAATACTACATAATTTCAACTCTCCTTTTGCATAGTAATTAATAACAAAAACTTTCACATCTTCTCTCCCACTCTCGATCTCTAGACTATTTCTTGGCAACTGAATCAACAAATCAAAAAAAATATATATATATATATTTACAAGTATCAATTGTATTCTTAAAGACTATTTCTACTATCTGACATGAACAATCACATTTTGAATTATAACTTGAAATATTATAATAAAATTATAGATAGTATATCAATCGTTTGAGAAAATAAATTATAATTAATTAGGTCTTTGGTATTCAAACTTAGGCTTGGTATTGAGATTGGACAGTCGTGACTTAAAAGTTATAATATTAAATTATTAAGTAAATTAATTATCTACCTTGAAAGTTAAGTTGATTTAATCCCACATTTGTATGATGAAAAATTTATAATATCTTTACTATTTTTATTAAAATTATTATTTGAAAGTCATATACTCTATTAACTGTTATTTCCTGATTACAATTTTTTCCCTAGCAACGATGACTTAATATAGTTCTTCAATACTATACAGACCTTAGATGACCAAACATACAAATTATGACTAACAATCAACCACCCATTAAAGAATACTCAGCCGCCGGATTACATTAGTCGTCTTTATGAATTTTCTTTTCTTACTCCAGTTGGAGAAGAGTTATAAAATCCCTAAATTGCCAACAATAAAAGCTTAAAAGTGATTTTTGCTTGGCCAGAAGACCAAGAAACTCCTTATGATTCTCTCAAATACTGAAGTGGAAAAACCTTAGCTCGGGAATCAACAGGTACCTGTACCTTTCTCTTGTATATATAAACATGGGCTAGGATCAATTGTCCTGCCCTGTTTTCTATTGCAAATTATTATGTAATACACGACTTATTATATCAAAGCACTTAGAATGATTGTCTTTACTACATGTTATTTCTTGATTCCATTTTCTGTATGTTAAGCTAATTGTGTCACAATACAAATATAAGCATATGAAATGAGATCACACCTTTTTTCATTCTCTAAATGACGCTTAAATCCTTGATGATTCTCACTTTCAACACTTAGGTTTTTTTTTAAAATGTTTTAATGAGAAATTATCATTGCATCACCTTTATTTTGACTGTTCATTCAACTACTATAAAATTCTAACATTTTCTCTGCATTACTTTTCTTTTTAAATTTGTATCAATTAGTCATTTTTACATAGGAATGACAAAATAATCCGAATCCGGCCCGGATCCACAAAGATTTAGAAGATTCGGAAAAATCCGGATCCGCACATTAAAAAATGCGGATCCGGAGTGTGCATTTTGTGAGTTAAACAAAAAGAGAAGTGAGTTAAAAAAAAAAAAGTGAGTGTGTATTTTGTGAAGTGTGCATTGAATTAAAAAAAAAAAAAGTGTGAGCGTTTATGAAAAAAAAACAAAGAGGAGCTTGAGTGTGTTGCATCTTGTGTCTTCTGCATAGATTTTTTTTAAAAAAAGTGTGAGTTAAAAAAAAAGAAAAGAAACGAAAGGTTGGCGTGAGTGTGTTGTGCTTTGTGAAGGGAGTATTTAAAAAAAAAAAAGGAGAAGAGAGACGTGAGGAGAAGTGACAAGTTTGAGGCTTGTGTCTTGTGCAGTGAAAGAAAAAAAAAGTGTTAAAAATTTAAAAAAAAAAAGGTGTGTGTTTTGTGCTTTGTGAAGGGAGTATTAAAAAAAAAAGGAGAAAAGAGAGACGTGAGCAGTGAGAGAAAAGTAAGGAGAAAATATTAAAAAAAAAGTGAGTGGGTATTAAAAAAAAAAGAGTGCGAGTTAAAAAGAAAAAAAAGAGGTGTAACTTCTTGTAGTTTGTGCTAGGGAATATATAAAAAAAGAGTGAGTATTTAAAAAAAAAAACAAAGAGAGAGGGGCGTGAGTTTGAAAAAAAATAAAAATTGTGCGTGCAAGAAAAAAAAAAAAACAAGTGTGAGTGTATTGTGTATTGTGCTGTTGCAGGGAATTAAAAAAAAAGAGAGAAAAAGAAGAAAAAAAAAAGGAAAAAAATGTCAGACGAGGAATCCAACCCAGCTATGTGTTGCGGACCGGTCGCTTAGCCCACAATTTGAGAGAGCCAAGAGTGCTTGAAAAAGTTAGGAAACTCTAGCACATGTGAGCTTGTAAATACTCTAGAATTCTCCATAGAATTCCAGCACATGTAAATAGCTAGGAAGTAGTAGAATTCTCTAGAATCTCTAGAGCTTGGCAAGCCTCTCCTATAAATATGGGATGGCATTAGGCATTTGGATCCAACAAGCATTGTAAGCAACTCAAGCATTGTATTCTCTCTTTGTGCAATACAAGTTTTCTTCTTTGGCTCAATTGCTCTCTTCTCTAGTTTGAGAAGCTCTAGGCTTACTTAGCAACATTCGGCAAAGTTGTCTAAGTGCCGCACGGGTTAGCTGCGCAAAACACTCATCCCGTGACAAGTGGTATCAGAGCTAAGGTTTGCACGCACTCAAGTTAGCTTACGAAGCAATGGCCAACCCTTCGAACGTAGCACAAGAGGGTGTTGTTGGTGTGGATGTTCCACCAGAACCAAGCCGCGGCCGAGAGGGAGAACGCGCCCAAGGCAAGACTTGCGGCAAATCCAAGGCCCCATCCGTGGATGGGTTGGAGCCTCGTGTAGGCACTCTCGAAATAGCATTGTCCGCCGCTCAAGATAGCCTCGAGGAATTAGAGGGAAGAGTGGACGGTCTCGAGGGAGAATACGCCGAGTTCACGGTGGCCACAAAAGCTCTCATCCAAGAGCAAGCGAACACTCTCCGAGGTGAGTTTCGATCTTTCCATGATGAGTTGCTAAAACTTCGTAGTTTTGTTCAAGACGAACTACGCGCTGTCCGTGCGGAAGTGGATGAAGTCCGCTCGGATTGGGCATGGCACAAGTGCACACTCTCCGCAAGTCCAGCTTCCGCAAACTCGAGTGATGCGCGCCGCATTGATGTGCCAAAGCCCGACACCTACGATGGCACACGCAATGCCACAATCGTGGACAACTTCTTATTTGGGCTGGATCAATACTTCGATGCCATGGGTGTACGAGATGAGGCATCGAAAGTGGGCACTGCACCCACCTATCTAAGAGGCGCTGCACAACTATGGTGGCGTCGCAAGCATGGCGAGATGGGCAAGGGCATTTGCGCCATCGACACTTGGGCCGACTTCAAGCAAGAACTCCGAAAGCAGTTCGCCCCAAGCAATGCGGAGAAGGAAGCGCGAGCGCGCTTACGTCGCCTCAAGCAATCGGGTAGCATTCGGGACTACATCAATGAGTTCACTACCCTTATGTTGGAGATAAGCGACATGTCTGACAAAGATTCACTCTTCTACTTCCAAGATGGCCTCAAGGATTGGGCAAAGACCGAGCTTGATAGGCGTGGTGTTCAAACACTTGACGACGCCATCGCCGTTGCGGAATCGCTCACCGAATACTCTACCCAATCCAAGGACAAAAAGGCCAACCAAGGCAAAGGTGGGGGAGAGAGTCGTAAGGACAAGGGCAACAACCGCAAAGATTGGGGGCAGAAAAAGCCGCCTAGCAACAAGAGCGGGCAAGGAAAATTGGAGGGCAAGAAGGAGGCGCCAAAGCCGCGAAGTCCATGCTTCATATGCAATGGTCCTCATTGGGTACGCGATTGTCCGGAGAAGAGGTCGCTTAACGCTCTTGCTGCCCAACTCAAGAGCAACCCCACAATGTCCACGGAGGAACCCCAACTCAGCATGGGTTCTCTCCAATGCCTCGGCGCACTCAATCGCCAACAGCCTGCACTCGTCAAGAAAGGGCTCATGTATGTAAGCGCAAAGGTAAACGGTCAGTCCGTTCGCGCGCTGCTAGACACGGGAGCAACGCATAATTTCGTGTCCATAGACGAGGCCAAGCGCTTAGGCCTCAAGGCCACCAAGGAAGGAGGCACAATGAAGGCAGTAAACTTACCCGCCAAGCCAATTGCGGGAATCGCACAAGGCGTGCACTTAACACTCGGTACGTGGAGCGGAAAGCTTGATTTCTCCATCGTGCCCATGGAAGACTTCAAGATGGTCCTCGGCATGGAATTCTTTGACCAAGTCCATGCCTTCCCGCTGCCCGCTACAAACTCCCTCAGCATCCTCGACGGGAGCAAAGCATGCATGGTTCCCACGGAACGAGGCAAGTCCGAGGAGAAGACACTCTCCGCCATGCAATTCAAGAGGGCTTTCAAGAAGGACCCAAGCTTCTTGGTCTCCATTCGGGAACTAAATGAGGAAGGAATTAGCGGAACGTCGCCAAGCCAAGTCCCTCCACAAATTCAAGCCGTCCTCGAAGAATATAAGGACGTGATGCCTCCAGAACTTCCAAAGAAGCTCCCACCTCAACGAGAGGTAGATCATGCGATCGAGCTGGAACAAGGCGCGAAGCCACCAGCCTTGGCGCCCTACCGCATGGCGCCACCCGAATTAGAGGAGTTGCGGAGACAACTCAAAGACTTGCTGGACGCAGGCTACATTCGCCCTTCAAAGGCCCCATTCGGTGCACCGGTCCTCTTCCAAAAGAAAAAGGATGGATCGCTGCGGATGTGCATCGACTATAGAGCGCTCAACAAGATCACCATCAAGAACAAGTATCCGATTCCCTTGATCGCAGACTTGTTCGACCAGCTTGGCAAAGCGCGGTACTTCACCAAACTTGACTTGAGCTCCGGGTGCTACCAAGTGCGCATCGCCAAGGAGACAAAAGACAGGCGTGCACAGGGGTCTTTCGAATTTCTTGTGATGCCTTTTGGCCTTACTAATGCACCCGCCACATTTTGCACACTCATGAACAAGGTGCTCCAACCATTCCTCGACCGCTTCGTGGTCGTGTACTTGGATGACATAGTGGTGTATAGCACCACACTCGAGGAGCATGCCAACATTTGCGACAAGTCCTCCAAGTACTCCGAGACAATGAGCTCTTCCTCAAATTGGAGAAGTGCTCGTTTGCTCAACAAGAAGTGGAGTTCCTTGGCCACAAGATTGCAAGCGGGAAGATCATGATGGAGAATGCTAAAGTAAAGGCCATCCTTGATTGGGAGCCTCCCTCGAAAGTGCCCGAACTTCGCTCATTCCTTGGATTGGTGAACTACTACCGCCGCTTCATCAAGGGCTATTCAGCCAAGGCAGCACCCTTGACAGATATGCTCAAGAAAAACAGAACGTGGCATTGGTCCGAAGAGTGCCAACGCGCATTTAAGGAGTTGAAGAAGGCAATTTCGGAGGAACCCGTCCTCACTCTTCCGGACCACATAAAGCCCTTCGAAGTTCAAACGGATGCCTCGGATTTCGCCATAGGTGGAGTCCTCATACAAGAAGGCCACCCTATAGCGTTCGAGAGTCGAAAGCTAAATGACACAGAACGCCGCTACACGGTGCAAGAAAAGGAGATGACAGCCATCATCCATTGTCTAAGAGTATGGCGACATTATTTGCTTGGCTCACACTTCACGATCATGACGGACAACGTGGCGACAAGCTACTTCCAAACTCAAAAGAAGTTAAGTCCGAAGCAAGCACGGTGGCAAGATTTCCTAGCGGAGTTTGACTACCAGCTCGAGTACAAACCGGGGAAAGCCAATGTCGTTGCGGACGCTCTAAGGCGGCAACACTTAGCATGAGCCAACCGAAGTCCGACCTTGTCTCACGCATCAAGGAAGGCCTCCAACAAGATCCGCTAGCAAAGGATTTGCTGGAGAATGTGCTCGAGGGAAAGACAAGACGATTTTGGCAAGAGGAAGGCATCCTCCTCACCAAGGGAGATCGGCTGTTTGTGCCAAGATGGGGAAACTTACGGAAGGAAGTTATCAAGGAGTGCCACGACACCAAGTGGGCTGGTCACCCAAGAATTGAGCGCACCACCGCACTAGTCCAAGCCTCGTATTTTTGGCCGCACATGAGGGACGACATTGAGGCATATGTGCGAACTTGTCTTGTGTGCAAACAAGACAAGGTGGATCATCAACTTCCAGCAGGATTGTTGGAGCCCCTACCGCTAGCAACAAGGCCATGGGAAAGTGTCTCCATGGACTTCATAACATCGCTGCCCAAGTCCGAAGGTTGCGGTAGCATCATGGTCGTTGTCGACCGATACAGCAAGTACGCCACATTCATTGCAGCACCAGTCGATTGCAAAGCGGACGAGGCAGCCCGCCTATTCGTCAAGCACATCGTGAAGCTTTGGGGAGTTCCCAAGAGCATTGTGAGCGACCGAGACCCTCGGTTCACTGGACGCTTTTGGACGGAACTCTTTAAGATGTTGGGGACCGATCTCAAGTTCTCGACAAACTTCCACCCACAAACGGATGGACAGACCGAGCGCATTAATGGCCTCCTCGAGATGTACTTGAGGCATTATGTGAGCGCTCACCAGCGGGATTGGGCAAAGCTACTCGACATCGCCTAATTTTCTTATAACTTGCAGCGAAGCGAGGCTACGGGCAAAAGTCCGTTCGAGATCATCATGGGATTCCAGCCCATGACCTCCAATGCCATAGCCTCGACTTACGGAGGGAAAAGCCCCGCGGCACACAAGCTCGCCCATGAATGGCATGAGGAAGCGGACATCACGCGAGCCTACCTTGACAAAGCCGCGAGGAAAATGAAGAAATGGGCGGATACAAGGAGACGGCATGTTGAGTACAAGGAAGGTGATCAAGTCATGATCAAGCTCCTACCCCAACAATTCAAGACCTTGCGGAAAGTTCACAAGGGGTTAGTGAGGCGCTACGAGGGACCCTTCCGAGTTGTTCGACGTGTGAGCAACGTCTCGTATCAACTCCAACTTCCGCCAAGACTCAAGATCCATCCGGTCTTCCATGTGAGCCTTCTCAAGCCATATCACGAAGACATGGGAGAACCAAGTCGCGGAGAATCGAGGCGCGCGCCAACTGCTGTTGTCACCGCGTTCGACAAAGATGTGGACTACATCATTGCGGACCGCACGGTTTCGAAGAGGGGCGTGCCAGCACATAGCGAGTACTTGGTGAAGTGGAAAAACCTCCCCGAGAGCGAAGCCACTTGGGAACGTGAAGATGATTTGTGGCAATTCGCTGAGTGTTGTGCAAATTTTAATGTACTCGCAAGCGCACGAATCTGTTGTAGTATAGATCTATGGTGACGAGTGTCGATCCCACGAGGAGGTGGATTTTAATTGTGTAGAATTAATTTTTTAAATGGGTGGTTGGAATTGTTGTGGAAGTGATTTAAATTATCCTAAAATTGGAATTGAAATGGCGATAATAAATTCTAAAATTGGAATTGAAATGGCGATAATAAATTGAATAGAAATTCTATTAAATTGACGCACTTGGGTATCTGGATCCGTATCAACATGCATCATGGGCTAAATAATCCGTATTAATACCAATTAAATCATGAGGGGGGAATCCACACCTCATGAACCACGCTCTAATCAATATGGTGCTAAGGGCTTATCGTGCCAAATAATAATAACCTTGTACTAGAGGGCTGGTGAAACCAAGACGGTATTAGACAAGATTAGTATTATTTGTCGGCAAAACATCCACAAAAACTAGAGGGGAAGAGAAAATAAATTTACCAAATAAAGCCCATGACACATGTTGAGACTTCACCTTCAACCCAAGTTTGAAAGAAAATTAGCCACTCATAATTGAACTAGGGGCAAAATGGAAATTTATTAAAATACGAAGAAAATACAAGATGGAGAAGGAATTACAGAAAATGGAGTCCAAAAATAGATTCAGGGATATCAAATTGGGGAGGCCCCTTTTTATAGATACATGGAGTAAATCATAGCCATCGGATTAAAAGCAGTTTGGGCCTCGAGGATTGCGCCACGTCATCGATCAATCGGTTTGACCACGCGGGTGAAACGATACTGGTTTGACCCGACTTTGAACGATACGCGGTTTGGTTGACAATAATCTGTGATGCATGTACCGTGCGAGATTTTTCGATATCTTTGCCACGTCACCATAAAGCATAAGAATTTTAGTCCAACGATCGTGACACCTCATCGATCCAATGCCACGTCATCGGTCCGTCTATGTGAGCGATCGTGAAGCGATGCGTAAACGATACATGTGAATAAGTATATGTGAAGCATTTTTCCTTTTATGCTCCTCAAGGTTTTCCACGAGTTCAAAAGTGATGTCCGTTTTCCGTATGATCTCTCCTTTATTCTGAAATGACTATAATACCCCTAAAATACATAAAATACTTAATTAAAATCAAACACACATAATTAAATTGCAAGAAACTTAAATACATAAAATTAAAGGTTGTTAGTAAGACTTGAAATGTAAAATGATGATTTTCTCCTTTATAAATATACATTTTCTAACACTTAACACACTTATTGCTAGTCCTAGCAAATGAAGCGAAAATAAAATTCAAATTCAAATTCAAAATGATTTTTTTATTTTTTTATTTTATTTAAAGCACTCGTGTTTATTCAATCGATTAATGATAGTAATCAAATAAAAGTATAAGCATTATCTCCACTTAAAGAAACATCACACCACATCAACCATTCACATGAATCACCCGAGACTTTGTTATAGCTACTTTCAAGAATGACATGTCAAACCCCAAAATCTCAAGTAGTGACACTCTCACAAAGAAATTAAACCCAATAAAAATAGTCACTCCAATGAATGATAATTAAGAGAGAAAATAATACAGAAGTGATATTACATGCTCTCACCAAGATGAAATAAATATGCCCTCAGCTTAGAAATAATATGATCTCAAGTCAAACAAAAATGCTAGTCAACCCAATTTATTTATCTTTTTTTTTTTTTTTTTATTATGCATCACTACATCTTTTTAGCCCATATAACTAGCTTCTACTTCAAACTATAGTTCCCTAAAATCAAGAAGGACTTTTATTAGGACGTAACGTAGGCTAGGGACATGGCTAACAAAGAAGGGAAATATGGAAAACAAAGTGTATGTTTGAGAAAAATGCAGATATTTTTTTTTTTTGGAAGTTGCAAGGTGGATTTCACCTATTATTATTATTATTTTTTTATTCTTTTGAAACAACAACTCTTGTTTTTTTTTTTTTTTGGCATAACTTCACTGAACAAAATAATTATTTACATTTTTCTCAAACATAAATAGGTGATGGAACTTATAAGATATCGGGTAATATTCCAAATCAGAGTGGGTCAAGATGATAAGTTGACAAAGAAAAAGTTTTTTTTTTTTTTTTTAAAGGCTCAAAATGGTTAACTATGGATATTTAATAAAATGGATGGCTAGAAAGGCTCAAACGGATCAAAGATGGCCTTTCCATCGTCTTTTAGGGCTCTAAATAATCATCCATATCTACTAGTTAGATGGGCCTCCCAATGTAACAACACACATTTTTTCTTTTTTTCTTTTTTTTTTCTTTTTACAATTTTTTTTTAAAGGGTTAACTCAAAAGAAATCTAGAGATCGTGTATAAAATAATAAACTGCTAAGCTGTATAGAGAATGGGCAAAAGGGTTACTCTCCAAGAAAAATGATAGGCTCAAAAACTCACTTGGCACTTATTTATGACATGTTCATTCCTTCAAGCAACTCATATTTGTCTCCGACATCAACATGTAGAGTAGCAAACATAATGTAACATCACTTAAGACCAAAGATAATACAAATACTAAAATTTGAAATTAATCATGTCATCCAATGTTAAAACAAATCACACAAATTTTTTTTTTTTTTTAAATAACATTCTACCCCCCAACCTATTCTAAACAAGAAAAGAAAATATGAATGCAGAAATGTGAAAATGATGTAGAAAAACTAATTAGAAAAGTTACACTTAAAATGATAGAAAAAGAAAATGATTTTTTTTTTTAAGAAGATGCGTTTCTAGAGGCACTACACTCCATATTCAGCCATCTTCGACTCAAAAGTTGGAAAATGTATATTTATAGAGGAGAAAATAAAAAGAAGAAAAAATGAACATCAAAACTTAATAAAGAAAAATAATTTTTTTTTTATTTTTATTTTTGGTGTTTTTTTTTTTTTTCAAACAATGAAGATGCGTTTCTAGAGTAACTACACTCCATATTCAGCCATCTTCAACACAAAAAGTTAGCAACAGTTAGTTTCTACAACAAAAAATTAGTAAAAACTTAACCAAGATTTCACATTAGTCGACTATTCCCTCCCCCCAACCAGAACGAAACATTGTCCTCAATGTGTAAAAGGAAAGAAGTAGAGTTTAGAAGACATCACCTGGGTGGTGCAACACAGAAGAAAATATTTACAGACGGAGAGTTAAATCTAATTTGTACTTCTACTGCTTACCATCATTATTTGGACGCTCCTACACAAAGGTCCATGGGTTCGGCTCGGTTTATAAGCGTGTATCAAGTAGCTCATTAGCGTGTTAGCACAAATAAAGAGTTTTTCGCATGGGAAGGAATGAAGTAGTTTTTATTGCATGGTTAAGAAATGCGATAAAGCCATCATAAAAGTTATTGACATTTAACAAACCGATGGGTTTCTGGTGGATGTGCAGATGGGCCCAAGATGCTAGTGTGATAAGTGCCTCTAGTGTTGCAAGATCTCCTGGAAGGAAAATAAAAGCATCGGCATGATTAAGCATTTGATTATTCTTTCTTGCATACCCGAGACAACTAACTCTTCTCCAGTTGATGAGTCGAAATGGTTTTAGGACTCTTGGGATGATGCCTAACACTTGACTTCCCGATAAAAGGCTTCGAGACCATTTTTATAACCCTCGGTTACCTCCTCCATACACCAAGTGTAATTTTCTCGCTATGCTTGGCCAAGATCGATGGCCCTCAACGAACTCTTTATGTTTGCCATAGGTAAATCCAAAGCACACAAATGTTCTTGAATTGTCTATTTGGAGTAGCCATTGCGATACTTCTCAAAAACAATTTGTGAGTGCTTGACAAAAGATATCACATTTAAGAGTCTTGGTGATAGTGGGTCATGATTGTGTATGAGGTAATATGTCGATGTCAAAGAACGCGTAAAGCACGTGGCTCGCAAGTCAAAAAGAAAAAAGGAAAAAAAAGCAAACGATAATAAAATTATTAAAGACAATAATGCAAACAATAAGACAATAGTGAAATAAAATAACAATAAAGTAAAAGGATATTTACACGTAGTTGCGGTGGCTCACATCTTCCTCTGGTTTTACGTCCGAAGCGGCGAACGCCCTCATGGGTCGAGGATAGGCTTCCTATCCAGGTTTTCTTATAAAGCGGCAAGGTCGTTTATAGTCGATTCAGACTATATCGTGCATGCTCTTTCGGAATAATGGCCATAATGGAGAATCGCTCCTTGCACATATCCAGGGATGCGTTTGAGAGACGAAGAATATCATCCAATGACTCCTTATTCAAGCCATCCTAATGAATTGAATCTTATCTTCCTGTTATCGACACCATTCCTAAAGAACATGGGTTTATCGCAACTCATTCGCACACTTATGACAAGCAACAGAAATTCTTCGAGCTCGTCGTTTTCTTGCATAATTTCCTTTACCACAACCAGGCATGTATGCAATACATTTTGGAGGTAACTCACCTGCCGATCGTACTTTAGCCTCGATTAACCAACAGATGTCAGCAGGTATGTTATTTCTCATAAGTAATCGCATGTGTTCGAACCGAGCTTTATAGATCGTAAGGAAGGTATTCTGAGGAAGTGAAGGGAATCGCTTGTGAAGCTTCGCTAGAATCTCATTTTTGTCCATACTTTCGCCTCGGAATGTCGGTTATTATGGGAAGCAAGTAGACTTGATTGTCACGAGTACCGTTATCCGCCACTTTACTGGGTAACAAACTAAAGCACACAAACAGAAAAACAAATTAAAACAAACAAAGAAAATTAAAATCGTCCTCTTATTGAATTTACCTCAAGCTCCAGTGGATGTCGTAAACACTTCTCTCAATGTCTCGAGTTGGCTTTAAACCCTCAACATAGGCTACTAACTCGGTGGTTGTAGAGCCCAAATACGATGTGTTTTACAAAATTGAATCTGGCTTTTGAGATGAGTTTTGACACGTTGAAGTGGTTTAAGAATGTTCAGGAGGAACGGTCTAAGTATGAGACTCATGATTAACAATGATAAGAGAAAACTTAATAGTTAAACAAACACACTTATGCAAAAATAATTTCAATTAGTAGAAGAATAATATAAAGAAAGAAAAAATCAAATCACCAAAAAGAAAAAAAAAACTCAATTCAAATCTGGTGGGTCACTCAAATTTATTTCGGTGTCTTCTCCATGTGGTTGGTACTCTAGATATGGTTTTAATCTTTGACCATTAACTTTAAACGTGACACCGTTATTTGGATCCTTAATTTCAATTGCCCCATGTGGAAAAACAGTATGAACAATAAAGGGACCCGAGGCGTAACTTACAGGGAATAGGTGCAAGCGAGAATTGAATAAAAGCACTTTCGACACAGGGTGAACGATTTTCTCATAATTTGCTTATCATGGAAGACTTTCATTCGTTGCTTGTAAATTTTGGCATTTTCATATGCGTCATTGCGAATTTCTTCAAGTTCTGCCAGTTGTAATCTTCTTTCTGAGCTGGCTTGCTGCATGTCAAAGTTGAATTTCTTGATGGCCCAATACGCGATGCTCAAGTTCCACGGTAGGTGGCAAGCTTTTCCATACACTAGCTTTGTAGGGTGACATCCCAATCGGGGTCTTGAAAGCCGTTCTATATGCCCATAATGCATCATCAAGTCTTAATGACCAATCTTTTCCCCGTTTTTTCTAATATGTGCTTTATTTCTCGATTGGAGATCTCAGCTTGGGTTTGCGGATGATACGGGTCGCCACTTTGTGTGTGATTGAATACTTTGTCAAAAGAGCTTTGAATGCTTTGTTACAAAAGTGGGCACCACCATCACGATTATTGCTCGAGGAATCCAAAGCGTGAAACAATGTTGCTTTTTAAAAATCCTATCACCACCTTGTGATCATTGGTTCTACATGGAATTGCTTACCCATTTCGATCGTAGTCAACACCAACCAATATGTATTGATGGCCAAAGAAGGGGAAAGGGTCGTGAAGTCGATACCCATACGTCAAAAATCTCAACCACTAAAATTGGATTTAGTGGCATCGTATTCCTTCGTGTAATGCTCTCCATTCGTTGACACCTATCATGAAGAGCAGAAAGTGTAAGCATCTCGAAATATAGTTGGCCAATAAAAACCACATTGTAAAACTTTAGTCATTTTTTCTTAGCTTTGAAATGGCCTCCATGCTTGTTCATGGCGAATGAAAGGATATTCGAATTTCACTTTGGGACACATCGTCTAACAATTTGGTGCATACTTAAACAAATATGGGTCATCCCAAAAGAAATTCTTTATTTCTGCAAAGAATTTAGCCTTGTCTTGCTTGGTCCAATGTTCGGGAAGTTTACCTGTAACAAGGTAATACTTCCACATTCATTAATTGTTCATCTGGAAATGACTCATTCAATGGTAATGATTCTGTAATTGTGTCAAAATGGAGACGAGAGAGATGGTCCGCCACGACATTTTCTGTGCCTTTCTTATCTTTGAATTCCAAGTCAAATTCCTGCAAAAGTAACACCCAACGAATTAGTCTAGCTTTTGCATCTTTCTTTGTGAGAAGATATTTAAGAGCAGCATGATCTGTGAATATAATTATTTTACACCCAATGAGATAAGATCGAAATTTCTCTAATGCAAACACTACTGCTAGCATTTCTTTTTCAGTAGTTGAATAGTTCAACTGTGCATCATTCAATGTCATACTAGCATAGTAAATAACATGGGGAATTCGATCAACTCTTTGTCCTAATACTGCTCCTACTGCATAATCAGATGCATCACACATGAGCTCAAATGGTAAGCTCCAGTTTGGGGCCTGAATGATGGGTGATGATGTCAACAATTGCTTTAATTTTTCAAAAGCCACAAGACATGAATCATTAAAGATAAAAGGTACATCCTTAGCAAGTAAATTGCATAAGGGTCTAGAAACTTTGCTAAAATCTTTAATGAAACGTCTATAGAAACCAGCATGCCCAAGGAAAGATCTTACTTCTCTGACTGTTTTGGGTGGAGGAAGATTAGAAATGAGATCCACCTTGGCTTTGTCAACCTCAATACCTTTGCTCGAAATGATGTGACCGAGGACAATACCTTGTTTTACCATAAAATGGCACTTCTCCCAATTTAAGACTAAGTTCTTCTCGGTACATCTCTGCAGAACTAGCGTTAGATGATGTAAACATTGATCAAACGAGTCACCAAAGACAGAAAAGTCATCCATAAAGACTTCAAGGAATCGTTCAACCATATCAGAAAAAATGCTCAACATGCATCGTTGAAATGTAGCAGGTGCATTACATAATCCAAATGGCATCCTCCTATATGCAAATGTGCCAAAGGGCAAGTGAAAGTGGTTTTCTCCGATCTTTTGGTGCTATGGGGATCGATTGTATCACGAATAGCCATCTAAAGCAATAAAATTCATGGCAATCTATCAAGCATTTGATCGATAAATGGTAAAGGAAAATGGTCTTTACGTGTGAAATTCAATTTTCTATAATCAATGCATACACGCCATCCCGTAGTCACTCTAGTGGGTATCAATTCATTATTAGCATTGGTAACTCATGACTCGACTTTTTGGGACAACATGCAGGACCCATGAACTATCAGAAATGGGGTAAATGATACGTGCATCTAATAGCTTAAGGATTTCAGTTCTAACAACTTCTTTCATATTAGGATTTAACCGACGTTGCATTTCCCTAGTAGATTTGGCATTTTCATCGAGGTGAATGTAATGCATGCAATCTGCAGGGTTTATACCTTTTATGTCTGCTATGGTCCATCCTAATGCCCTTTGTGCTCTTTCAAAACATCCAACAACTTACCTTTTGTTCGTCATTGAGGGATGATGAGATGATTACTGGTAGAGTACTTTCTTCCCCAAAATGCATATTCCAATGTGTTGGGCAATGGTTTGAGCTCGAGTTTTGGTGGTGATTCATGATGGGATGAGTTTCTTTTAAGTGGTACTAGTTGTTCAACTCTTGACTTCCATTTATTAGTGTCCATGGATGGTCTTTGAGTCAAGTAAGGCGTTGACCTCATCGACCGATCTGTCAATATCAAAATCCAAACCAAAGTGAGTTAAACATGTTTGTAAAGGATCATCACTAAGGTTTGAAATAAAAGTATTATAAACTATTGTTTCAATTAAATCCACATCAACAATTCCATCATCTTCACTGTGAGGTTGTTTGGCAATGTTGAAGATGTTCAGCTCCATAGTCATATTGCCAAAGGACAAGCATATTTCGATTACGCATTGAATGTGAGCATCCGATTGCAAGAAAGGTCGGCCTAGAATAATGGGGATGTGCTTCCTTGAATCTGTATTGGTTGAGTGTCAATTACAATGAAATCAACGGAAAATAAAACTTGTCTACGGATAAGCACGTCCTCCACAATACCACGAGGTATTTTCGTGGACCGATCTGCAGTTGGGTGTAATTCTCCCACCAAGTTTCACAAATACGAGAATAAGGCAACAAATTTACACTAGCTCTAAATCCAACAAAGCATTCTCAATTGTGTGGTTCCCTATGCTACATGAGATAGTGGGGAGCACAGGTCTTTGCATTTTAAAGGAATTTTATGTTGGAGTATAGAACTAACGTTTTTTAAAAATGCCTTCTTTTGAACATGCATATTTCTCTTTTTAGTACAAAGGTCTTTAAGAAACTTGGCATAAGATGGAACTTGTTTTATAGCATCAAGTAAAGGGATGTTAACACTTTTTGAAGATTTCAAGAATCTCACTGTGGACTTTCCCTTGCCTTTAGCTAACCTCTGGGAAATGGAGCTTTGGAACATATTCTCGTGGGTTGGTTTCTTCTTTCTCCTCCTGATGATTCCTCAACATTCACAGTACAATTTGATTTTCTTTTGTCACCGGCATCTCCACTTTGTTGTCGACTTCCTTTCCTTTCGTAAGGTCATGACTTTGACTTCTCCATGTGGTGGTACTTGCTTCATGTACTCCTTTAGGATTAGGCAGTTGACTTGGAAACTTGCCTTTCTCAACATTGCCAAGTGCAGGCCGAAGAAGCAAGTTGTCCCACCATCTTTTCGAGGCTTGAAACTGATTGGGCTTGTGAGTTGAAGCCCGCTCTCAACTCATTTCGTAGTCCATCAATGGTGCGATTCTGTTGCTCAATCGTAGAGTGAGTAACATTCTTGAAATTCTGGAATGCATCCTCCCATGGTCTGGGTTGAGAGTAGTTCTGGTTCTGATTGTATGTTCTAAATGGAGGCTGAGAGGCTTGAGGAATTTGTTGCATTGGTGGAGCTGGAGCTGCAGGTCCATTCTGTTGGAATCCTTGAGACCATGAAAAATTGGGGTGGTCTCTCCATCCAGGGTTATATGTGTTGGAGTATGGGTTGTAATTTGATGGCTTTCTCATTACACCTATGACATTGGCTTGATCTGAGTATGAGTCATGGTCATGTGGTTCTGTTGATTTAGCAGTCGATAACGATGCTATTTGTCGAGCAAGACCTTCAACCATCTCCTTGACTTCTTTGATTCCCGAAGTTGACTCGCCAATTTGAACCTCATTTACTCCCTTAATTCTTTTGGTATTCCTGAGTGACCGACTCCGTTGTTGGGAATTATCCGCTTGTCGCTGGAAAAACTCCTAAATTTCTGATGCACTTTTTGACATTAGCTCTCCTCCACTTGTTGCCATTAGCCATTCTTGCACATTCGACAATAATCCCTCCAAAAAGTATTGGCATTGGTGCCATTTCTCGTACCCATGATGTGGACACTTCAAGAGTAGTCCATTGAATCGCTCCCACGTTTCGAAAAATTGCTCGTCCTCTCTCTGCGTAAACTCCGAGATTTCCCTGCGAATAGCATTTGTTTTATGCACTGGGAAATATTTATTTAGAAATTTTGTAACCATTTGTTCCCATGATGCAATGCTATTAGCAGGCAAAGTATTTAACCATGAACGAGCTCTATCCTTTAAAGAAAATGGGAATAATCTAAGTTTAACATCATCGTCTGAAAAATTTTCATATTTAAAAGTTTGACAAATGGCATGAAAATCGTTAAGATGATTATATGGGTCCTCATTTTCTAAGCCATAAAATGTGGGGAGACAATTTAGCACACTAGGTTTTAGTTCAAAACTCCTAGCAGCTACATTTTGGTATCTTATGCATGATGTGCTCAAATTAGCTAAGGGACTAAAATAGTCCTTAAATGGCCTCTCCTGTGGTGCTTGTAAATCCATTTTACTTTTTACTTGTTTGTGTGTGCGAAGTGTTTTCTCAAGTTCAAGGTCTATAGGTTCAAGATTAGGTAATAATGACCTACGACCATGCATGCAAAATAAATAAAATAAAAATAAAGATGGGAACAAAACAAATAAAAATAAAGATGAGAACAAAACAAATAAAAATAAAGAAGAAGGAGAAATTACGATACTAACCTTATTGCGCAATTACAACCTTTCTATAAAAATACACAAAAATAAATACGTGAAATTAACTAAAAATTAAATTAAAACTTAATAAAGAAAATTAAATTAAGATAAACAAAAATTACAAAGAAAAATAAATCGAAAATTAAATTGCAGAATTGTAAAGAATAGAGAAAGAAAAGAAATACTAACCTCTAAATGCAGATCCACTTTTTTTCTATTTTTTTTTAATAAAAAAATACAAGAAAGCAATTTAAAAGAAATTATGCACAAAAATTAATTCTATGAATTAAAATTACTTACCTCCCCGGCAACGGCGCCAAAAACTTGTTGTGCAAATTTTAATGTACTTGCAAGCGCACGAATCTGTTGTAGTATAGATCTATGGTGACGAGTGTCGATCCCACGAGGAGGTGGATTTTAATTGTGTAGAATTAATTTTTTAAATGGGTGGTTGGAATTGTTGTGG
The DNA here is from genome assembly GCA_030449895.1 of Citrus mangshanensis. Taxonomy (NCBI): domain Eukaryota; kingdom Viridiplantae; phylum Streptophyta; class Magnoliopsida; order Sapindales; family Rutaceae; genus Citrus; species Citrus mangshanensis. Next base: position 122,066 of record JASUUJ010000037.1, read on the forward strand.
AAGTGATTTAAATTATCCTAAAATTGGAATTGAAATGGCGATAATAAATTCTAAAATTGGAATTGAAATGGCGATAATAAATTGAATAGAAATTCTATTAAATTGACGCACTTGGGTATCTGGATCCGTATCAACATGCATCATGGGCTAAATAATCCGTATTAATACCAATTAAATCATGAGGGGGGAATCCACAACTCATGAACCAAGCTCTAATAAATATGGTGCTATCGTGCCAAATAATAATAACTTAGAGGGTGAAACCAAGACGGTATTAGACAAGATTAGTATTATTTGTCGAAAGTCAAAACATCCACAAAAACTAGAGGGAAGAAAATAAATTTACCAAATAAAGCCCATGACACATGTTGAGACTTCACCTTCAACCCAAGTTTGAAAGAAAATTAGCCACTCATGAACTAGGGCAAAATGGAAATTTATTAAAATACGAAGAAAATACAAGATGGAGAAGGAATTACGAAAATGGAGTCAAAATGGATTCGAGGATATCAAATTGGGGGAGGCCCTTTTTATAGATACATGGAGTAAATCATAGCCATCGGATTAAAAATTTGGGCCTCGAGGATTGCGCCACGTCATCGGTCAGACGACGGCGGTATGACCACGCGGGTGAATACGGTTTGACTTTGAACGATAGCAGCGGTTTGGTTGACAATAATCTGTGTGATGCATGTACCGTGCGAGATTTTTCGATATCTTTGCGTCGCCACGATATAAGAATTTTAGTCCAACAGGATCGTGACACCTCATCAGTCAATGCCACGTCATCGGTCCGTCTATGTGAGCGATGTGAGCGATGCATACATGTGAATAGTACCGTATATGTGAGCAGTACATTTTTCCTTTTATGCTCCTCCTAAGGTTTTCGTCACCGAGTTCAAAAGTGATGTCCGTTTTTCCGTATGATCTCTCCTTTATTCTGAAATGACTATAATACCCCTAAAATACATAAAATACTTAATTAAAATCAAACACACATAATTAAATTGCAAGAAACTTAAATACATAAAAGTAAAGGTTGTTAGTAAGACTTGAAATGTAAAATGATGATTTTCTCCTTTATAAATATACATTTTCTAACACTCAACACTGAGCACATCCAACGCTTCAAGCACGAGAGCGCAACGAGGACGCCGCGAGCTTAGGTGGGGGAGGATGTTGCAGACCGCCCAATTTGCTAGCCCAATTGCCCACAATTTCGGGCTAGAGAGCCAACACAAGGCCAAGAGTGCTAGCTTGGCCTAATTCCGGAAAGTTCTAGGAAACTCTAGCACATGTGAGCTTGTAAATACTCTAGAATTCTCCATAGAATTCCAGCACATGTAAATAGCTAGGAAGTAGTAGAATTCTCTAGAATCTCTAGAGCTTGGCAAGCCTCCCCTATAAATATGGGATGACATTAGGCATTTGGATCCAACAAGCATTGTAAGCAACTCAAGCATTGTATTCTCTCTTTTTGCAATACAAGTTTTCTTCTTTGGCTCAATTGCTCTCTTCTCTAGTTCGAGAAGCTCTAGGCTTACTTAGCAACATTCGGCAAAGTTGTCTAAGTGCCGCACGGGCTAGCTGCGCAAAACACTCATCCCGTGACATATGGGTACATTTGCAATTAGAGAAACAGTGGTTAGTCTTGAAACAAAATTACAAAATTTAGAAGTCACGCTTAAGAATTTGACTCAACATTTTCTTGGGGGGCAAAATAACAATTTCCAACGACAAAGGCGAGTTGACATTGGAGCGGAAAACAATATTCTAAGGCAGCCCAATATTCCTCAAAGAAATTTCAGACTTTACTGGAATCAACTTTACAATGAAGATTCTAGTGAAGACAATGAAGGACTAATGCCACCAGAAAATAACCAAGGACCTCAGCAAATTGACTACAGAATGAAAATTGAAATTTCACAATTTGACTGCCTATTCATGATCGAAGAATTTCTTGATTGGCTCGCTGAAGTTGAAAAGTTCTTTGACTATTAGGGATTGAGGAGCACATGAAAGTTAAATCGGTGGCTTATCGACTCAAAGGAGGTGTGTTTGCTTGGTGGGATCAATTACAAACAACATGAATTCGGCAAGGAAAGCACAAAGTTCGAACTTGGCAACGCATGAGAAAATTAATGATTGAGCATTTTCTTCCTCCAGATTATGAGCAGACACTTTTCAGCCGGTATCAACATTGTCGGCAAGCCAACCGAATAGTACATGAGTATGTTACAGAATTTCACAAACTTGCTGCACGCGTGGATATTCGTGAGACTCAAAATCAAAAAGATTTCAAGGTTGATTGATGGACTTCGCACCAATATCTATGATGAAGTATTCAAGCAATTACATCACACACTATCTAGTGCAATACAACTGGCCTTGAAGATTGAAGCACAACTTAACAAAGAGGCACTGGTATTCAAGTTTCTTCACAATCTTCTACACCACCACAAAAGCTTGATTGGAATGAAGGAAAGACAATACCCAGACCACGTGAAGAAGTATTTAGGCCAAATTTCTCTCAAAACCAATCGACGGGACCATTACAAAATGAACCAGTGAACAAATCCAAATCCGCCAATCCCTATGTAGTCCCAAAGGGAAACAAATGTTACAGTTGCAGTCAGAAGGGTCATTACTCCAATCAATGTTGACAATGTAAACCGATCAACTTGGCCACACATGATGATGACATTGAAGAAGAGGAGTATCCAGATGATGATGAGTATGAAAAAAAAGACGAATCAGAGGAGTTCACCTATAAAGCTGAAGGAGTATCATTAGTAATAACACAACTAATGTATACCCCAAAGAAGGATGAAAGCATTCAACGACATAACATCTTCAAAACACGATCCACTGTCAGCCAATGGGTATGTGATCTTATCATTGATTGTGGGAGCAGCGAGAACATAGTATCCAAGACCATGTAGATAAATTGGAATTACCAACTCAGCCACACCCAACTCCATATCGTATTGGGTGGATTAAAGATGTCGGCGAGACAAAGGTGACCGAACAGTGTCGTGTTCTTTTCTCTATTGGTAAGTATAAAGATGAGGTAATGTGTGATGTTGTTGATATGGATGCTTGTCATATGTTATTTGGTCGTCCTTGGCAATTTGATTTAAATACAGTGCATAATGGCAAAAATAACACTTATACATTTTATAAAGACAACATAAAGTTTGTTCTTGCCCCAATGGAGCAGTCTAACAATCCAACATGCTCAAAGACCAGGAACAACCAGTTGGAAGAATCTACTACAAAATACTAGGCCATTGCTGACACGCACATAAGATTCAAGTCATATAAAGCGGGTGATTCTGTCATGGTACATCTGCGCAAAGAATGAGTTTCCGCAAGAGAGTACAATAAGCTCAAGCAGAAGAAAATTGGTCCTTTTCGCGTCGTTCAAAAGATTAATGATAATGTCTATATCATCGATCTCCCCGAATACTATGCCATTTTTAACACTTTTAATGTTTAAGATTTGTACTAGTATCATGAACGAATTCCTTGACTAACTCAAGAACGAGTTGTTTTTAAGAGGGGGAGAAACTGATGCAGTATAAAACATAAGGGCCCAAATAGTGGAATAGAGTAGGTGTGTTTTGTTAGTGGATTGTAGTTGGTGTGTCTGTTGAGTGGAATGTAGTAGGTATAGCTGATTAGGAGTACTATAAATATTTGTTAAATCTATTGTAAAAATCATCCAATTTTCAATTAAAATTTGAGTTTTTTCGTTTCAAATTTTAATTCAGAATTTGTTATACCTTCTTCTCTCTATAAGAGCGTAAGTTAGAGCGAAATCTAGCAAACCGCTGCGTCAGTCAGCTACCATTTTAATCATGTGCAATTGTTTTAAAAAGAATAAATTGTGATTTTTTTTTTTGGCATTGTACGTGGACATAAATTTTTTGCGCTTATGTGAAACTAATGTACATCGTACCTATTGTTTTCGCGAATAAAAGCTATTTGCACTTACTTTTTAATTTGCAGCAACCAACAATCGGATCAAAATCTCCGACTAGCTCTCCCTTATAAAGGTACTCAAAGCTCGTGCCACTAACACACTGAAAAAATGTCCATTACTTCAAGTATCAAAGCATATTTCACTTTAATCATAATCATCTTTCTTTCACTCTTTGTTGCAAAATCTGTCGTATCACAAGTGTTGGAGAAAGTTTCCTTGCTGCCACTTCATTCATCATCACCATTACAATCCCATTTCCGCTCTGGCTCAAATCCCATATTGTAAAGGAACAAGCCATGAGTAATTATGGGTTTGGATTTTTTTTTTTTGGGTAACAAGCTAAGGCAACTATGGGTTTGGTTGCTGGCTTGTGGTAGTAACTCACAAAAGTCAAAATTTATTGGTGGAATAAACTCGACTAAAGCAACTAATTGACTTACGAAAAGCCAAATCAAAAGTGAAGGGACATTGGCAAAAGTTTTGATGCTGGAAAAATTGGTTTCTCTCTCTCTCTCTCTTTAAAATACGGAAAGAAAAAAATTAGTGGCTAAGAAAGATATGCTTTGATACTAGATGATAGAGTTTTAGGATTTTGATTAGAGATTTCAAAAAAAGAAGATGGAGAATTTGAGAACTCAGAGATAAGATAGAAGAATTAAAAGGGATTAAAATTAATTTTATTATTACTTACTGAAAAATATAATGAGAACCACTTATTTATAATAATTCAACACAATCTTAATTCTAATATAAGTCCCTAAGGGTGTGGTCGGGTTAGTTGCAGTATAGATGTATTCTCTACCAGAACCCGGATTCGAATTTTGGAGATAGTAAGGGGGATAAAAAATATATTTGGGCTTGCCCACCCCTCTTACCTTTTTTTAAAAAAGAAAAACTTAATTCTAATCTAATTAAAGCCTTAACATAAAAAGTCAGTAATCTCTGCAGTCTAAATATTCCAAAATCATATTATGGTTCTCAGTCATAATCTTCAGATCAGGGAACTCGACTACTTCTGATTCTGAGCAGTCTCATCAGCAGCCAAAGGTTTAGGCACCGTAGGAATTGCCATCACTTCAGGTGAATAAGTAGCATATGGAAGAGACAACTGAACAAGTCCTGCTGGAGAATGGACGAAATCAGTTGAAGAAAGAGAGAACTCTTTCTCCAACTTCCCATTATTGATGAGTACTTCCGATAAAGGAACCAAAGTGAACCCCAAGAACTGGTCTTCAAGATAACTCGTTATCCTACTCATCATAAATATTTCACATTTGAGGGAGGAATCAACAGTCTTGACATCGAGCTGACAGTTTTCATTGAAAACAGGATTCCTGCCGCCACCATAGATGATTTTGGTGGCTACAGTGTTTTCAGCATCACTAGTGAGGCAGAGCTTGGCATAAACATCTTGCTTGTAGTAAATACTGATGTTATGAATGTCCCTAGCTCGATGCATATAAACTTCAAGAACACCGCTGAAGTTCTCCAAATTAGGCGCAACAATTTCTAATCTGTTGGCTTCAGTTTCTAAGTTACCAGAGGGCGCAAAGAAATCAGATTTATGATTATCAGGCTCAGCAATAACTGAGGACTTGACTACTGAGACGACAGTTTGTAGGGACTCCATGGGCATAACCTGGAAAAGCACAAAAAGATGTGTTGGTGGTAAAATTGTGGGGAACGGCAAATGTAAAGAAATACGACAATAATGGTGGAACTTTATTATGTAAAGTAATGTGTTTACAACTAACTCTGTATGTAGGAAGAAACAGCAGAAATTTTGTGTGCTTCAAGGCACGTTACAAATGTCGCTTTCCTTAAGACATTATTTGCCCCCACCAATTGAGTGATGCACATGGGTTAAGCAAATACGCCTCCAGGATACAATGAAGCACTTGTTTGTTTGCTTGAGTTGTGCATCGACGAAAGCAAACCAGAATACTCTTGAATGTTGCAAGCCTGCCAAGAAACAATATATTGTTCCTGCAGAAAACAATATATTGGAATGTGAATGCACAAAAGAAATGGGTGTTTTGAGTTGAAATTCGTACTAGTAAGGAATGCTAAGAAAAGAGTGGTGTAGGATCATTCATTTCATGTCTAAATGGCTTAAACATGACCCCTATTTATAGATATACTTGTGTCCCCTCATTTGGGTTATCATCTTTCATGATACCTCTTCATTCATGGCCATTGGATCTAGATTTGATTTTAATCAATGGTCCAAATTGAATCATCACCATTTCAAATGAAATGTCACCATGAAATGATGCATCTCTAAGTGAAATGTTGCCATGAAAAGTTATATCATTTAGTAAAAAGATACCTTTTCTACAAGATACAATTAAATGGACATGTCCTTACAACAAGACATCATTTAATTAGACACGTCTTTAGTGAAATGTACATTTTCTATAAGGCACAATTAATAGGACATGTCTTTACCATAAGACACATTTATTTTGAAAATTTTCCAACAAGATGTAATCGAAAAATCAGGACAACCTAAATGAAATTCCCAAAAAGTAGTCCCATACCTTGAATTAAACAAAATCCAGAGTTGAGACACAGTTACAAATCTTAGAATGTCACTAATACTGAGCTGAAATTCACAAACCTACAAAAGAAAATACTTCCAAAAGAAACATTTCGAAGCAAAAATTATCACAACTTCTCAAAACCGTTAAAACTGAAACTTTTTTGTTCTAGTGAGCTACTACAAAACACAGAACGCCACAAACTTAAAAGCAATCAAAGAACTATAAACGCTGCACATAAACAGGTAGGTTTGGTGTATTTCAACCTTTATGGGTTCTAATATTGATGGATCACAATGCTCAGTTGTAAATCCTTCCGCATCGATGCTGTGATTGATCTGATCAATCCGACATTTTCCTTTAATTACAACGGTAGTAGCAAAATCTCCTGTTTTGATTGTCTTATCTTCATCTCCACCCCCTTTTCTCTGAGCTCGGCATCTCTCGAAATGATTTTTCAATGTGTGGTTCCTTTTTTACTCGAACCGTGAAATGTCTTCTTACAATATTTACATTCAGCCTTTGCACTTCCATCTTTGTCTCTGTACTTTGTCATCTCATTCCAAACCTTTGACCTCCTTGGTCTCTCGCTCGATGAGCTCCCTATGTTTTGTTCTTGGACCTCCTTCATTTCCTGTCAAATATCGGTCAAGAATTTGAAATGAATACTGAAAAGTTAACTCTTTAATTAAGAATGGATTTGCATGCTTAGCCTCTGTCAACTTATGGGTTAAGCTTTTAATTGTCGCTACAAGACAGGCTAATTGGTTTCTATTAAATTCTTAGTCCTTCAACCAGCACATTGGACGGTACTAATGATATTCTTCAACCCAATATTTTTTCTAAACAAAAACAGCATGAGAGTTTATTAAGAAATTGGCGAAGTTTTACCTTCTCTTCTTGGTCTCTGGCTATCTCTGATTTATCTTTATCCGCACCAGCTTCTTTTCCCTTAGCTCGGCATCTGTCTGAATGATTTTTCAGATGTGTTGTTCCTTTTTTGCTTGAAGCGTCAAACGTCTTCTTACAGTAATTACACTCAGCCTTTTCATTTCCATCTTCGTCTCTGTATTTTGTCATCTCATTCCAAACGTCAGACCAATTTTTTTACACAAATGCTTTCCAAGTTTTAAAAGGCACACAACTGGCCGCCACCATCATGAATAAGTTTGCCACTGTCATTTGAGGTTTGTCACAAATGAACAAAAACGGCTGTATCTTCTTGTATTGCTTTACATAATTTTGATACTATTACACATTATAAATTTATGTTATTGAAATACTAGTAGAAGCCGGAGGTTAAGCAGGAGGTGCTTTTTTTTCCCCTCTCATTAATCTTTTATTATGTCATGTATTACGAAATAACAAACCACTACATAAATTATTGAAAGATAATATTTCGCTTAAAAATGAGCCTGATTCAGTTCGATATCATGAGCTCTCGATGTGTTTGTGTGTGAGAGAGAGAGAGAGAGTGTGTGTGTAAATATATATATATATATATATATAAGTTTCGAAGCTCCGAGTAAGGTCAAAGGCCAATGAAAGCAAGACCAAAATGGCTCAGTTTTCATCATCCGACCCTGTACAAATATTTTTCATTTTTCTACTTTTCTAATTGGTGGGTCCAAATTGTCAAAAGAAAAAAGAGGCATGTTATTTTTCCGCACGTTAACGAAGCAAACAAAGCACCAAAAAAAAAAAGTAGATCCAATTGATGAGCGTAATTCACTTTCTTTTTTTTTTTTAATTCTTCAAAAAATCCAGAACCTGTTTTCTTTTGATTTTTTTAAAAACACTTCCATTTTATATATATAGTATATTGAATTACATAGAATCATTGTTTAAAGTTTTTTTCCAGAAACCCCAAAAAATTGATCTAAACATCGTGGGTCCCCTGACTTGTTTTTGTGAGTGCAGGAGAGAAGAGGACAAAGATAGATGGGGTCCTTAAATCTTGCTTATTCGAGTGAGTACGAGCAGCTTTGCGACCCACAAAAATAAATCTAAGTGTTGACAAACCAACCTGATCATCAACACGCGTACGACCAGAGACTTATATCACCATCACTGTCAGTCTCAGTGTTTTCTTGGAAGATAATTCCTTCCTCATCGAAGAAAGGAGAAGCAGGGGCTAAATCTCTAGTTTTGATTGATTTATCATCAACCCCAGAAGCAGCAGCTTCTTTTCTCTTATAATTAGCCCGGCATCTCTGTAAATGATTTTTGAGGTGTGTGGTTCCTTTCTTGCTTGAACCATCAAACTTCTTCTCACAAATACTGCATTTAGCCCATTCCTTTCCATCTTCTCCTCTATATTTTGTGAACTCATCCCAAACCTTTGACTTCAACTTTTTTCCATTTTTCTCATTTTGTTGATCTCTCGCCACAATGCCGGCTTCCTATCAAACATTAATTAACTGGTCAACAATTTTAATGAATTATACAACTGAAATTATAACTCTTCAAGTATGACTTGCTTGCTAGGACTCTGTAAACTACTAAATTATCATCAATTCAATTGACAAATTTATACTTGCTACCACAGACGAATGCTAGGTTATAGCTTGTTTGTTATGTAAAGGGGAAAAAAAGATTCGTGATTTAATACTTCAAATACTCATCATTTGCCTATGCTGTTTTAATTGGCATAACAAATGCGAAAATTATGAAATGGTTATAAAAGGATAAAAATAATATGAACAATCATATGCAAAGAAAATGACAATAGAGTACAATAAGAAATTCATTGACCGAGTTTTACCTTCTCTTCTAAGTCGGCTTGGAGCGTTGTCATTCCTTTGGCATCAAAGCTGCTTTTGTTCAGATCAATCACAGGTTTTTCATTAATAACAGCTACATCTCTTGTTTTTATCGGTTTGTCTGTATCTCTGCCACCTCCTTTAAATTTTATCTTAGCTCGGCATCTGACTAAATGATTTTTGAGATGGGTGGTTCCTTTCTTGCTTGAACCATCAAACTTCTTTTCACAAAGACTACATATCGCCCACTCGATTCCATCTTCTCCTCTGTACTTTGTGAATTCATCCCAAACCTTTGACTTCAACTTCCTTCTTTTGATCCCATTTTGTTCTGATCTCACCACGATGCTGCTTTCCTGTCAAAGATTAGTTAATTGGTCAAGAATTTTAATGAATTAGTACTGAAATTAATTATATCTCTTTTCTCCTTAAACCTGACTTTGCATCATCCAATTGCTCAGTGTTCGGTAGATAGAGAATGGTACTGAAAACAAATATGGTAGACTGTTACTAACAAATAATGCTACGCTGTATTAGAGCCCTTAAACTGTTGGCTTCAAAATGTGGAGACAAATTTTGATTCATTAATCTTATGTCGTATAAAGTTGATGATTGAATAAAATACTAAATGAGATAGAGAGAGAGAGAGAGGTACTTGTTGTCTGTGGTGTGGATGTGTTGCAACATGGCCATCATTACTCAAAGCCATTCTTCCTTCGCTAAGGGATGACAAAGACCAAGACATCTCCTCGTCGCATCCCATTATTGTCATATGTACGTCTGAAGTAAATTACATAAACATTGAGAGAGAATTAAAAGGAAACTTATTTAAGGTAAAAGAAAAAAAGGAATTAAAATAATATCACTTAAAAATTAGTCAATACCAATACCAAAGATAATTATGTAAGAGGAAGATCTTATCAACAAAAAAAAAATGTAAAATAAATATAAAACTAGATTTTAACCAAGACATGCAGTCGCCAACATGGTCTGACTTAAATTGATTTTTTTTTTATAATAGACTTAAATTTCTTTCAATTGATATATATCAATGGCTAAACCTTTAATTTCTTTCTCGTTAACATATAGTATTATTTGGTGAACAAAATTTTCATAAAATCTAACTCAACAACTGATCCAAGTAAGGTCAAACAAAAAGATTCAAGAATTTGGTATGGAAAAACTTCTTTCATAGCAGCCAATTAATTTTTATGAAAAATATAAACAACTTATCCAATGGATAAAAATTTTGTTTCCGCAGCTCAAAAGTCAAAATTATAACTTGTTCCAGGAATTAGTGACTGAAAAAAAAAAGAAAATACATCTTCCACCTCATATAATTGGGAACTGAAAAGCAGAGAGCAAAAATCCTTTATAAGAGTATTTTAGTCAAAGCTTTTGAGAAAAATAACTAGTTCTCGATATTTAATTTCTCAGTAGGCTGATATCAAACAATTACCATTGTAAGATGACTCGAAATTAATTAATCTTAATGCTTATTTTAAAATACCTGGCAGCTGATAAAATGAAATCAGAGTTCAGATCCTGCCTTATTATTTCTCTTTCTTCTTCCAGACTTTCTTTAATCAAAGAACTGGTATTAGATCTGTCTCTTAGAAATGAGCCTAACTCAGTTCTATGTCATGAGCTCTCAATGTATATGTGTGTGTGCGTCTCTTTATATATATGTGCGTGTGTAAAGTATTCGAAGCTCCGAATAAGGTCAAAAGGGCAATCTAAACAAGACTAAAATGGTTCAGTTGTCCTATAAAATTTCCTGGAGTGCTACTTTCATTTTATTAATGTGTATTGACACATTAATTTATATGCAGAAAATTTGTATAAGGCTTTGTATCCAATCGATAATCTTTTAGGAGTCTTGAGATACTTTTTTATTATACACACACATATATTGTATTCTTTAATCGTAATCTTGCAAAAAAAGTTTTAAAAAAAATTAATTCAGAGAAAATGTGTATAAGAGAATTTCAAGTTTTTCTTTAGTAGTAAAAATATGTTTCTTGTACTCATGTCTTAAGTTAAGATGCGATTTTGCAACATTTGTTTTTTTTTTCCAAGAACAAATTAAAAAAACTTAACATCATCACAAGTAACACCTAAGTTGCAGTGTAGGTGACTCGTGATTGGCATCACTGGCCTGATCCGAACGTTTAGAACCGCTTAAATTGAATAGACTTTTTCATCATCGGACCCTGTGCAAATAATTTTCATTTTTTTTACTTTTCTAATTGGTGGGTCCAAATTGTTAAAAAAAAAAAAAGCTTGTTACTTTCCCACATGTTAACGAAACAAAAAAAAAAACAAAAAACAAACGGCGGATCCAATTGATGACTGTAATCCTCTCTCTCTCTCTCTTTTTTTAATTCTTCAAGGAAACAACAAACAAGCAAAGCTAACCATCCAACTTTCGAATCCAAATTTCGGACCAGTAAAAAGTCTTGTTCTGATTTCAACAAAGTCAAATTCCTTCAATTCAATCTTTTTTCTTTTTTATTTTTTCATTTGCTAGTCGACAAGACAACCCACGGTCCAATCAAAACCTCCGATTGAGTATATTAATTTTATGAATTATTTTCCTTAGCCTTTGGGTTCGGCGTGCATCATCACAGTAAAAGTCATAGCTTAAGCTTCTAATATTGACTAGATATCCCATTCTGTGCAAATATTTTTCATTTTTTACTTTTTTAATTCGGACGAAGCTATGCCTTAGATCTAATAGGCAACTCACATACGAACAAAATGGAGGGCACCAAGCACCAGGTCCAGGTGCACGGTAATTGGTGGGTCCAAATTGTTAAAAAAAAAAAAAAGCTTGTTATTTGCCAACAAGTTAACGAAACAAACAAAGCCAAAAAAAAAGAAGAAAAGAAATGGTGGATCCAATTGATGACTGTAATTTTCTCTTTTTTCCTTTTCGATTCTTCAAGGAAACAACAAACTAGTGAAGCTAACTATCCGACTTTCGGATCAAATTTCGGACAAGTAAAAAGACTTGCTATGTTTTCAACAAAGTCAAATTCCTTCAATTCAATCTTTTTTCTTTTTTACTTTTTCATTTGCAAGTCGACAAGACAAACCACAGTCCGATCAAAAGCTCCGATTGAGTGAGTATATTAATTTTACAAATCATTTTGCTTAGCCTTTGGGTTCGGCGTGCATCACCTTAGTAAAAGTCTGACTGGAAGAGTCAATCAAATCCGAATCGAGCTTTCTCCACATTGCTTAAGCTTCTAATAGTGACTAGATATCCCATTCTGTGCGTACATAATTGTCCCCCCATTTTAGCTTTCGTTTGTCTAATGCGTAGTTCCCTCCCAGTTATTTTCCATTTGTGAAGAATTATTAATTTGAAGCCAAGAGTTAAAAGATACCGCCGTACCAATGATCCGAGGATCCGATGGATGACTCGCCAACCCTTTTTTTTTTTTTTTCTTTTCAAATTCTTGTAGGTACGGCTAGGCCATATCTCCCCCATAAATCTTTGCATTGAATGCTCGTGCCCCAAATGTTCATCAAGCTTTCCAAGTTGATCCTTATTCTTATTACCTATCAACGCCAGAAACTCCACAAATCTTCAAAGGACACCATCGATATATAACCAACGTGTTATGTGAAAAGTGATTAGTGAAAGCCGGTGGTAAAAGTAATTAGCTTAATATACAGTTGATCATATGAATTCATTCACATTTCATATTATTGAATAAGGGGAGTGAAATTCGTTTCCTAAATGCAATACAATCCAGAATGTAATGTAACTATTTAATGCAGATTATTTGTAAATGATATGTGTCCAGTGTCCAGCCATGAAGGATCGACTTAATTGATCTGCAACAACCATTCCTTGCTAGAATAAAGGATTTCATTCAAGAATTTTATAATATTAGCATTAAAAAAAATCCAAATCTAGTTAAAAAGAAAAAATGATACAAATCAATCGAGTACCCCAAAAAAAAAATCCGAAATTTTCGCTAAAATATATACAAAGATGGATTTGTAGTCGGCAGCAACTGTGTTGGGTCAAGCCCAAACTTTTGTTGAGAAAATGGACAAAATGGCTAAGGAAATTGAAGGAGATTTTGTATTGCGTAAATCCTGCAGGTACTTAGGGTGTGTATGAGATTGAGATTGACCAACTGTAATTTAAAAGATACAGCACTAAAGTGATTAGTAAACATTAGTTGCTGTACCTTGAAAATTATGTTGAAATTTTTTACTTGTATCATGAAAAATATATTATATCTTTAATAATTTTGTTAAAATTATTATTTAAAATTTATATTTACTACAAATTATTAACTTTTGTTTCATACTTATAGCTTTTTTTCCACAGTAATTGTAGTTTAAAAGTTACAACACTTCAACCCCAAACAAGACCTTAATGTCACGGGATGAGTGTTTTGCACAGTAAATCCGTGCAGCACTTAGACAACTTTGTCAAATGTTGCTAAGTAAGCCTTTGAGCTTCTCGACTAGCTAAGCCTAGAGGTTTTCGAAGAGTTAAAGAGAAGAGAGCAATGGATCCGAATAAGGAAACTTGTATTACCAACAAGAGAGATTACAAGAGAGCTTACAAGTGTTTGAGTGGCTTGTTCTAAGCTTGTTGTTCAAATGCTAAATGTCATACCCTATTTATAGGGGAGGTTTGCCATGCTCTACAATTCTAGAGAATTCTACCACGTGCCTAGAATTCTAGATATTTACATGTGCTGGAAATGTATAGAGAATTCTATATATGTATAAGCTTAAATGTGCTAGAGTTGCCTAGAATTTTTCGGAATCAGGCCAAGCTAGCACTCTTGGCCTTGTCTTGGGCTCATGGCCTGGAATTTGTGGGCAATTGGGCGGTCCGCAACATCCTCCCCCACCTAAGCTCGCATTGTCCTCATTGCGCTCTCGTGCTTGAAATTCTGGATGTGCTCAGTGAATTGCCACAAATCATCTTCACGTTCCCAAGTGGCTTTGCTCTCAGGGAGGTTTTTCCACTTCACCAAGTACTCGTTGTATGGTGACACGCCTCTCCTTCGAATCACGTGATCCGCAATGATGTAGTCCACATCTGTGTCGAACACGGTGACAACGGCGGTTGGTGCACGTCTCAATTCTCCGCGTCTTGGGTCTTCCGTATCTCCATGATATGGCTTGAGAAGGCTTACGTGGAAGACTAGATGGATCTTGACTCTTGGCAAAAATTGGAGTTGATACGAGACGTTGCCCACACGTCGTACAACTCGGAAGGGTCCCTCGTAGCGCCTCACTAACCCCTTGTGGACTTTCCACAATGTCTTAAATTGTTGGGGTAGGAGCTTGATCATGACTTGATCTCCTTCCTTGCACTTAACATGCCATCTCCTTGTATCCACCCACTTTTTCATCTTCCTTGCAGCTTTGTCGAGGTAGGCTCGTGTGATGTCCGCTTCTTCGTGCCATTCGCGGGCGAGCTTGTGTGTCGCGGGGCTTTTCCCTCCGTAAGTTGAGGATATGGCGTTAAGGGTCATGGGCCGGAATCCCATGACGATTTCGAATGGACTCTTGCCTGTAGCCTTACTTCGATGCAAGTTATAAGAAAATTGGGCGATGTCGAGTAGCTTCGCCAAATCCCGCTGATGAGCGCTCACATAATGCCTCAAGTACATCTCGAGGAGGCCATTGATGCGCTCGGTCTGCCCATCCTTTTGTGGGTGGAAGCTTGTTGAGAACTTGAGATCGGTCCCCAACATCTTGAAGAGCTCCGTCCAAAAACACCCAGTGAACTGAGGGTCTCGGTCACTCACAATGCTCTTCGGGACTCCCCAAAGCTTCACAATATGCTTAAAGAATAGGCGGGCTGCCTCGTTAACTTTGCAATCGGCTGGTGTGGCGATAAAAGTGGCGTACTTGCTATAACAGTTGACAATGACCATGATGCTGTCGCACCCTTCGGACTTGGGCAGTGATGTGATGAAGTCTATGGAGACACTTTCCCATGACCTTGTTGCGAGTGGTAACGGCTCCAATAATTCCGCTGGGAGTTGGTGATCCACCTTGTATTGTTGGCACACAAGACAAGTTCACACATATACTTCGATGTCGTCCCTCATGTGTGGCAAAAAATAAGAGGCTTAGACTAGTGCGGTAGTGCACTGAATTCCTGGGTGACCAGTCCACTTGGAATCGTGGCACTCTTTGATAACCTCTTTCCATAAATTTTTCCACCTTGGCACAAACAGCCGATCTCCCTTGGTGAGGAGGATGTCTTCCTCTTGCCAAAATCGCCTTGTTTTTTCTTCGAGCACCTTCTCCAGCAAATATTTTGCCAGCGAATCTTGTTGGAGGCCTTCCTTGATGCGTGAGACAAGGTCAGACTTTGGTTGGCTCATGTTAAGTGTTGCCCATTCAGCCTTGCGGCTTAGAGCGTCCGCAACGACATTGGCTTTGCCCGATTTGTACTTGAGCTGATAGTCGAATTCCGCCAAAAACTCTTGCCACCTTGCTTGCTTCGGACTCAACTTCTTTTGCGTTTGAAAGTAGCTTGTTGTTACGTTATCCATCATGATTGTGAAGTGTGAGCCAAGCAAGTAATGTCGCCACACCAATGGCAAAATCTGAGGCATCCATTTGTACTTCGAAGGGCTTTGTGTGGTCCGGAAGAGCGAGGACTGGTTCCTCCGAAATTGCCTTCTTCAATTCTTCAAATGCGCGTTGGCACTCTTCGGACCAATGCCACGTTCTGTTTTTCTTGAGCAAATTTGTCAAGGGTACCGCCTTGGTTGAGTAGCCCTTGATGAAGCGTTGGTAGTAGTTCACCAACCCAAGTAATGAGTGAAGCTCGGGCATTTTCGTGGGAGGTTCCCATTCGAGGATGGCCTTCACCTTAGCGTTTTCCATCATGAGATTTCCGCCCGCAATCTTATGGCCAAGGAACTCCACCTCTTACTAGGCAAATGAGCACTTCTCCATCTTGAGGAAGAGCTCGTTGTCTCGGAGTCCTTAGAGGACTTGTCGCAAATATTGGGCATGCTCCTCGAGCGTGGTGCTATACACCACGATGTCATCCAAGTACACGACCATAAAGCGGTCGAAGAATGGGTGGAGTACCTTACTCATTAGTGTACAATAAGTAGCGGCTGCATTGGTGAGGCCAAAAAGGATGACAAGGAATTCGAAAGACCCGTACCTTGTTGTGCACGTTATCTCGATTTATTTTCCTTGGCGATGCGCATTTGGTAGTACCCGGAGCGCAAGTTGAGTTTGGTGAAGTACTGTGCTTTGCCAAGCTGGTCGAACAAGTCCACTATCAAGGGAATTGGGTACTTGTTCTTGATGGTGATCTTGTTGAGCGCGCTATAGTCGATACACATCCGCAGCGAGCCATCTTTCTTCTTTTGGAAGAGAATGGGTACACCAAATAGGGCATTTGAGGGGCGAATGTAGCCTGCGTCCAATAAGTCTTTGAGTTGTCTCTGCAACGTCTCTGCAACTCCTCAAGTTCGGGTGGCGCCATGCAGTAAGGCGACAAGTCTAGTGGCTTCGCGCTTTATTCCAGTTCGATCGCATGATCTACCTCTCGTCGAAGTAGGAACTTTTTCGGAAGTTCAGGAGGCGTCACATCCTTGTACTCTTTAAGGACAATTTGTATTTTACGGAGGGACTTGGCTTTGCTTATTTCCGCAATCTCCTACCTCATTTAGTTTCCGGATGGAGACCAAGAAACTTGGGTCCTTTTTGAAAGCCCTTTTAAATTGCATAGCCGAAAATGTCTTCTCTTCAGACTTACCTCATTCCGTAGGAACCATGCATGATTTACTCCCATCGAGAATGCTTAGTGAGTTCGTAACGGACAATAGGAAGGCATGGACTTGGTCGAAGAATTTCATGCCGACCATCTTGAAGTCGTCCATGGGCACAACGGAGAATCAAGCTTTCCACTCCACGTACCGAGGGTTATGTGCACGCCTTGTGCAATACCCGCAATTGGTTTGGTGGGTGAGTTCACTGCCTTCATCGTGCCTCCTTCCTTGGTGGTCTTAAGGCCTAGGCTTTTGGCCTCATCTATGGACACAAAGTTGTGCGTTGCTCCTGTGTCGAGCAATGCGCGAACGGACTGGCCGTTTATCTTTGCGCTTATATACATGAGCCATTTCTTTGTGAGTATGGGCTGTTGGCGATTAAGTGTGCCGAGCCATTAGAGAGAACCCATGCTGAGTTGGGTTTCCCCCGAGGACATTGTGGGGTTGTTCTTGAGTTGGGCAGCAAGAGCGTTGAGTGACTTTTTCTCCGGACAATCTCATACCCAATGAGGACCGTTGTAAATGAAGCATGGGCTTCGTGGCTTTGGCGCCTCCTTCTTGCCCTCAGATTTTCCTTGCCCACTCTTATTGCTAGGTGGCTTTTTCTGCCCCCAATCTTTACGGTTGTTGCCCTTGTCCTTGTGACTCTCTCCCCCTCCTTTGCCTTGGTTGGCCTTTTTGTCTTTGGATTGGGAGAAGTATTCGGTGAGCGATTCCGCAACAACGATGGCATCATCAAGTGTTTGAACACCCCGCCTATCAAGCTCGGTCTTGTCCCAATCCTTGAGGCCATCTTGGAAGTAGAAGAGTGAGTCCTTGTCGAACATGTCGCTTATCTTCAACATGAGGGTAATGAACTCGTTGATGTAGTCCCGAATACTACCCGATTGTTTAAGACGACGTAGGCGCACTCGCGCTTCCCTCTCTGCGTTGTTTGGGGCGAACTACTTTCGGAGTTCTTGTTTGAAGTCGGCCCCAAGTGTCATTGGTGAAACTGTCCTTGCCCATTTCGCCATGCTTCCGACGCCACCATAGTTGTGCGGCGCCACCATAGTTGTGCGGCGCCTTAAAGATATATGGGTGCAGTGCCCACTTTCAATGCCTCGTCTCGAATACCCATGGCATCAAAGTATTGATATAACCCAAATAGGAAGTTGTCCACGATTGTGGCATTGCATGTGCCACGTAAGTGTCGGGCTTTAGCACGTCAATACGTCGCGCATCACTCGTGCTTGCGGAAGCTGGACTAGCGGAGAGTGTGTGCTTGTGCCATGCCCAATTCGAGCAGACTTCCTCCACTTCCGCACGGACAGCGAGTAGTTCATCCTGAACAAAGCTGCGAAGTTTAGCAACTCATCATGAAAAGATCGAAACTCACCTCAAAGAGTGTTCGCTTGATCTTGGATGAGGGCTTTTGTTGCCACAGTGAACTCGACGTATTCTCCCTCGAGACCGTCCACTCTTTCCTCTAATCCCTCAAGGTTGTCCTGAGTGGCGGACAATGCAGTTTCAATAGAGTACCCAAAAAAAAAAAAACAATTCTGAAATTTTCGCTAATATATATACAAAGATGGATTTGTAGTCGACAGCAACTGTATTGGGTCAAGCCCAAACTTTTTGTTGAGAAAATGGACAAAACGGCTAAGGAAATTGAAGGAGATTTTGTATTGGGTAAATCCCACAGGTACTTAGGGTGTGTGTGAAATTGAGATTGAGCAACTGTAATTTAAAAGATACAGCACTAAAGTGATTAGTAAACATTAGTTGCTATAGCTTGAAAGTTATGTTGAAATGATTTTTCACTTGTATCATGAAAAATATAATATATCTTTAATAATTTTGTTAAAATTATTATTTAAAATTTATATTTACTATAAATTATTAACTTTTGTTTCATACTTATAGCTTTATTCCACAGTAATTATAGTTTAAAAGTTATAACACATCAACCTCAAACAGGACCTTAAGCCCTTTTGGGGCTTTTGACGAGGTTGGTCAATTATTTCGCTTCATGCACCATAAGATGTGGACTGGAGTTAGGGATGGCAAAAAAGCCCGGGCCGGCCTTGTCTAATCCTACAAGCTTTGGGCTGGGCTTCCCGCATGAGGACCTAGACAAGAGCTTAGGAAAAAAAAAGCTCGGGCCAGGCTTAAGCCTTCTATTTTTTAAAAAATAAATTTATAAATTAGAATAATAAATTCAAATTTAAAAAATAATAGAAAAAAAAGAAAGGTTGAATCCCTAATTTATATACAATAATGAATCAAAATATTTAAAATTGTAATATTAAACTCTCTTTTTTAAGTATTAATTAATTAAGAGAGTCTGTGAGTTAAAGAATCCAGTATAAAAAAAATAAATATATTAACTTTTATTTGCTTCATTTTCTTTATTTATTATTTTATTTTTGAAATATTTATTTTCTTTAATTCGTTGTTGATTATAACAACTTGATTATTATTAGTTCATTTCAAGTTTACAACAATTTTAAAAAATTGAAAAAATAAGCAAAAGTCCAACCCTAGTCCAGGCCCGCAATGGTACCTACCCAAGAACAACCCTTACACTTATAACGATAGTATACTATTAAACCATATGACTTAATAACTTTTTTAAATTTTAATAAAGTTTAGGATCCTAAACTAAATTAGTGCTATATATATATATATAATCGTTCTTAAGTGTAAGCACTTTCATTTTTTTTAATGCGAACACGCTCTTAAGCCAGTACACTTTATAACTATCAAAATTTTGAAATTAAGTTTTTCAAAATAATGATTATCTAGAAAACAAAGGAGGTGTTTTAGTAAATTATATAAGAATGTAATTAAAAATACATGTAAAATTATTTAAATAGAGCTAAAATTATAAATTTAAAAAAGAGGACGAGAATTTTAGAGGGATTCTGAACAACGCCCAAGAGTATGTGATGTAATAGAAGGAAACAGTCAAATATCACCACAATTTTATTATGAGATCTGTCATAATAGAGTGGGATACTGCCCCCTCGTTAGAATCCCCTTTAGAACGCCACACCCCCCCCCCCCCCCCAAAACAAATAAATATTCTGGTATAAAAAAAATGTTAAATTATTATCACTCACTTAAATAATAGCAGCAATAACTGGAAAGAAGACAAAGATATAAACAATTAAGTGATGTAACCAGCATGTATTATTCATGATTTCCTTAGCTGTTACAGAGTTTGTACTGGGTTTTATAGCTGTCACATTATGTGATCATAAGGCTAGTTTTTCATGTTGAATACAAAAAATAATGATGAGAACCGTTATGCTCAGCTGTCTTTATACGCTGCACACACTTGATTTCTACATCTTCAATCTCAGCCCTTAATCAAGAAATCTTCAATTGCTTCCAGATTGTACTCCCACATTGCTTTCTCTTCTTAGGCTTCGTCTTCATCAATTGAAGTTCATCTGAAGCATATCGAAGAGACAACTGAACAAATCCTGCTGGAGAATGTAAGAAATCAGTCGAAGAAAGAGAGAACTCTGTGTCCAACTTCCCATTATTGAGGAGTACTTCTGATAAAGGCACCAAAGTGAACCCCAATAACTGATCTTCAACGAAACTCTTTATCCTACTCACCGTAAATATTTCAGATTTGAGGGAGGAATCAACAGTCTTGACTTTGAGCTGACGGCTTTCATTGAAAACAGGATTGCTGCCACCAGCATAGATGATTTTGGTGGTTACGGTGTTTTCAGGATCACTAGTGAGGCAGAGCGTAGCATAAACATCTTGCTTGTGGTAAACACCAATGTCATGAATGTCCCTAGCGATGTATATGAACTTCAAGAACACCGATGCCAGAGGGAGCAAAGAAATCAGATTTATGCTTCTTAGGCTTAGCAATAACAGGGACTTGAATATTGAGACAACAGATTGTGGGGACTCCATGGGCACACCAAGAGATATTTGAACCTGGAAAAGCACAAAAAGATACAATTGAAAAATCAGGACAACCTAAATGAAATTCCCCAAAAGCAGAAAAAGCTAAGATATTCAAGCAAATTGAAGGCACTTCTGATCTTAGGAACAGAAATTCATAGACTAAGAACATGCTCAGAGAGCTTTAAAGCCCTACTTTTTTGGCAAAACCGTTGAAATTGAGACCCAAACGTCAAGCTAACTTCTGAAATATAGGACCCAGGAAACCAGCAATGCCTCCAAGCCCAAAATTGAATTAATAGTCAAAATTAAAGACTCTGAAGATGCAAAAGCCAATTTCACAAAAGAAAAATGAACTTCTCAAAAGCCAAAAACCAGCAAAATGGAGACTTTTAATGATCAACTTCAAAAAGTAGTCCCCATACCTTAAAATTAACCAAAATCCAGAGCTGAGACATAGTTACAAATCTTAAAACCTCACTAATCCTGAGATGAAATTCACAAACCTAGAAAAGAAAATACGTCCAAAAAGAAACCTTTCAAAGCAAAAATGATCACAACGTCCGCTTAAAGCTGAAACTTTTTTGTTCTAGCGAACTACTCCAAAACACAGAACACCACAAACATAAAAGCAATCAAAGAACTCTAAACACTAAACTTAAACAGGTAGGTTTGGAGTATTTCAACCTTTCTGGAGTTTAATATTGATGGACCACAACGCTCAGTGGTAAATCTTTCCGCATCAATGCTGTGATTGATCTGATCAATCGAGATCTTTCTTTAATGACAATCGTATTAGCTGAATCTCCTGTTGTGACTGTCTTATCTTCATCTCCACCTCCTTTTCTCTTAGCTCGGCATCTCTCTAAATGATTTTTCAGATGTGTGGTTCCTTTTTCACTCGAACCGTCAAATGTCTTCTTACAATATTTACATTCAGCCTTTTCATTTCCATCTTTGTCTCTGTACTTTGTCATCTCATTCCAAACCTTTGACCTCTTTGGTCTATTGCTCGATGAGCCCCCTACGTTTTGCTCTTGGACCTCCGCCATTTCCTGCAATATGTTGGTCAAGAATTTGAAATGAATACTGAAAATTTAACTCTTTAATTAAGGATGGATTTGTATACTCAGCCTGTGTCAACTTATCGTTTAATCTTTTAATTATCCCAAAAAGGCTGCCTAATTGGTTTCTACTGAAATCTTACTCCTTCAACCGGCACATTGGACAGCACTAATAATACTCTTCAACCCAATATATATATATATATATATATATATATATATATATATATATTTCTTTTTTTTTTTCTAAACAAAAACAACATGAGGGTTTATTAAGAAATTGGCCAAGTTTACCGTCTCTTCCTGGTCTCTTGCTATATCTGATTTATCTTCATCCCCACCAGCTCCTTTTCCCTTAGCTCGGCTTCTGTCCAAATGATTTTTCAGATGTGTTGTTCCTTTCTTGCTTGAAGGTTCAAATGTCTTCTTATAATAATTACATTCAGCTTTTTCATTTCCATCTTCGTCTCTGTATTTTGTCATCTCATTCCAAACCTCAGACCTTTTTCGTTTGCCACCAGACGAGCTCCCCACATTTTTTTATGCGAGCTGAATCATTACCTTTGGAGACTTTGAATGAATGCTGAAATTATAACTCTTTAAGATTAATGGATTGCATGCTTCTCTGTAAAACAGATAAATTAAATTTTGCGTACCCAAGAAAGAGAGAAGAAAAGGAAAAGGAATTAAAGAAAAACTAATATAAGCAGTTCCTTACTTGAAAATAAAAGGCTGCTGAACGGACTGTCAGAACTGAATCAGAGTTGGAGATTGATATGTGCAAATTATGCATGCATGCAATATGTTCGTGGGTAGCCGAAAGCGGCGTTGATGATGAAGCAGATATAGTCATATTTGTTGAGATGGTCAAGACGGTAGACTTAGTCAACTTAGTTCGGTAGTTATACAAATAGGCTGCTTAACTTAAGCATAAGTGGTAGTATGGTTGCATGTTTGTTTCCGATTATTTCATGCCTTGTTGTTGCAGTTGTTTTGCTGCATTATCTGTCACGTTTGTAAGGTTATAAATAGCCAAAAGCATCTGGATAATGGAGAACAGATTTTCAGCAAAAGAACTCTTCCTTCCTTTCTTAACGTCTTCGACTTTTACTTCTTCTTATCTAAGTTCATTCGTATCAAGTGGTATCAGAGCATCCAACGATCCATGGCCACACGCAATAAATCCAACGCTGAATTTCGTGAAGAGGCTCAAGAAATCCTTGCTTGACATGAGTCCAATTTTGACCAAGTTCACGCCACCCTTCAAACGATCCTTACCGAACTTCAATCCTTACGTCTCCAGCACACTTCCCAGGAAAGGGAGATCAACCCATTTGCCACACCTCACATCCCTTCACACCAGCCTACCTCACTTTCCACCTCCAAACCAGATCGATCCCATACCCAGCTCAAGCTTCCTTTTCCAAAGTTTAGTGGTGATGATCCTGCTGGATGGATTTACAAATCCGAACAATACTTTGATTTCCAAAACGTTGCTTCGGAACAGCAAGTCCAATTGGCCTCTTTCCATCTCGAAGGAATAGCACTTCAATGGTATCGTTGGCTAACTAAGTTCAAAGGACCACAGACTTAGACTGAATTTACCAAAGTTATATTGCTCCGTTTTGGTCCAACGGATTATGAGGATCCTTCAAAAGCTTTAACACGCCTAAAACAAACTTCTTCAGTGACTGAGTATCATGAAGTTTTTGAAAAGCTTTCTCATCAAATCGATGGCTTACCTGAAACTTTTTTAATTGGATGTTTCATTGCAGGTCTTCATGATGAAATTCGACTCGATGTCAAGATTAAACAGCCTCGTACCTGTTGGGAAAATATGCTCTTTAAAAGCATATGTGTTTATTTAATTGTAATAAACAATTTTTCTGATTAATAAAATAAATGAGGTATTTTATTCAAATATCTTAATTGCATTAATATTTGTATTAAAGTCCATTTAATCATATTATATGTATTTATGTGATCACCATGTGGATTCACAGAAGACATATATACAAGTTATCTTATGATTAAATAAATTTAGTTCGCAGTTAATAAATAAAGTTGGGCACTTTATTTAGGTATAGACTGTAATAAATTCATTGAATGATTTGTCTTAATCATGTATGAATTTATTGATGTAATACATTGAACAGGATCACATATGAGATTTAATTAACCTTGTAATAACTGTCAGACTTATTAAATCTCATAGGCATTGATTTTACTGTAATCTTAATCTTGAGTTAATTATGATTTCATGATTGTAATTGTTATTCCATTTGAGTTACCAATGGGCACGACACATACTTGTGGTCAAGATTACCCGGTATCTTGGTGGGAGCAATTATGAGTATTGGAGTTATCGATTAACAATATAGAATTTGTACAACACATCTCTTGATGGGTTTTCGGCACTTGATCATAGAATTCTTCAGTGTGTCAACATATTTAGTATGTTGAAAATGATCATTAGAGAAAACCAGTAAGGATCAAGGAATAAGATGTTATTAAATTGATTGGATAGTTGAGATATCAATTTAATTAACGATGTGGTACAAAGGATTGTGCAGTAAAGAAATCAATGTGGCTTGGGACGAATTATTATTCGAGCATACAATTATGGAAGTCAGTTCCAATCTTTTAGTGGAGTAGATTTGGAATTAAATAATTGGGCTAGTTTAATTACAGGCCTAATTATTGTAGCCACTATTGTATGTTCCCAAATGATCCCCGGGTTAGCTCATTTAATTGACTGCACCACTACTGGACTAATAAGTAAGATAACTAGCTATTTGGGTCAAAAGCCTAAATATATCATTTAGTGGGAGGCTCCATTTAATTAGCTTTTGTATAAGGGGCCTTATGTTATTTTACAAGGTGGGTCCCCTATTGAAAAAGAAAATAACGTGAGTTTTATTTAGGGATTATTTTGGAGCCTAGGGTTTTCACTAAAGGGTGATATAAAAGGCTTATTTTTCCCTAAAGAAAAAAAGAGAAGCCACTTTATACAGATCAGAGAATAAGATTTTTCTCTCCATTGTTGAGAGAAAAATTTTCTCGTGCTAGTTGCTTTGGTAGTGATAAAGGCGCCCACACGTCAAGTGCAGATCGAACCTGAGTCATAACCTGGAAGATCATTGGTGACAGTTCGTGATCTAACAAGCGTGGTGGTGACGGATCGTGATCTAACAGGAGTGGTGGTGGCGGATCGTGATCTAGGAGCCTAAATCACTTCAGCGGAAAAAGCCAACTCGGATTTTTCAAGGTACGATTTCTAGATTACGAATTCCTATATATTATATGAGAGCGGTCCTTAAAAGGTTTTATAAAAATTTAAAAACCTAATTTTTCCCCAACAATTGGTATCAGAGCCATCTCATATTAATATATAAGAATTTCGTATGAAATTAATCTTGAAATTTATGCATTAGAGTGGCACAATTTGTTCAGATATATATTATTTATTTAATATATGAATAAAGCATGTTTATGGTTTGTCTTAATTCATGGTTAGATTTTCTGTTGTATTTTTCGTTTGGATCTGTAACAAGAGGGGTGGTTTATTATCACCATGTTTCCCTCTTGATTTATTTTAATGTAAATGAAATTTTGTAAGCCAAAATTTGCGTTGAGAATTTGTAAATCAATGAAGAATCATCACTGGAAAATTGCGAAAACTTGGAAGCTGCACAACGAACGTGACACATGCTTACACATGACACATGCAGCTGCGTGAACGTGAGCGTGCGGAGCGTTTGGCGTCTTTCCGGCGTCGATGACGGCTATCCGGTGTGGAAACAGTAAACAACAGCTGGGTTTTTGTGCTGGTGGCGGCTAGGGAAGAAGAGGAAAAGCAAAATGTGATTTTAGGGTTCCATGGTTTTTATCGTGGAGGTCCCTATAATTTCATATTTTTCAGTTGGGCAGAAACGTTTTTAATTTTTTGCATTTAAGTCCAAAA
Organism: Citrus mangshanensis; assembly: GCA_030449895.1. Classification (NCBI taxonomy): domain Eukaryota; kingdom Viridiplantae; phylum Streptophyta; class Magnoliopsida; order Sapindales; family Rutaceae; genus Citrus; species Citrus mangshanensis. The sequence goes on from JASUUJ010000037.1 coordinate 148,080, forward strand.
ACCGTTTTGGGCTTAAAGAATCCTAGTTTTAGGCCCAATTTCAATTAGGTTTAATGGATTAAAAATGCATAGATAAAATTAAATACATTAAATTTATTTTTGGTCCAAAAGTTTTATTTTAATAAAAAAATAAAACTATTTATTTTATTTATTTCCTTTCAAAATTAAAATTGTACCAATTATAAATTTAAAAGCCCAATTTCCCCTAGCCCATTAACAAAGACAAACTTATGGAAGATGGACATTGACAAGAAGCCCAATCAAGATTAGGCTTAGGGTTAATGTATTTTTCATTATTAGGAAAGCCATGAATTAAGATTATTTAATTATTTTTCTATATGTTATGTTTTGGATGATAACATGCCATGATAACATATCATATAGAATAGGTAGTGCCACTCTATGCATAATGATACATGTCATTCATTAATAATGAATTTCATTATATTGTTTGAAATTTGCATATGCTTAATAATATTTGATATCATCTAGATAATATTATAGGAAGCATGCAATTAACAATATGTATGTTTTAAAAAGGAAAAACCAATTTTAAAATATTGAGTAGGAGAGGGAAAATTTAAGACAATTTTCCCACGGGCTTCATTGTTAGTTCAATAATAAAATTATATATATACCTCGACTTCATGATACGGTGATGCTCCCTTCGGAGGGTATATATATTAGATATTTTGTTTGATGAACTTCTTCAAAGATAAAATTGAAATATTTTTCAATCGATTGTTTACCCCAACGGTGACTATTGAAATGAAAAATATCTAGATTGAAACAATGGTTATACACTCAACTAAAATTTGTTATTAATCTTCCCAACGAAGCTCTGTTAACAAATTTAGGCCCAAAAGGATAACGATAATTATTTATCATGTCTCTACATGAAAGTAAATAATCCAATGGGTAATTGGGTCTAGTAAGTATAGACATGACTTCCCCACTGGATAGCTTGTCAAAGCGGAACTAGATTATCGTTACAATAAATTAAAATGCATTTATGGTTTTATGCATTTTTGTCATTTATTGTGAATATTATTTCAAATTATTTATGCATGGATGTTTTATTTTTCAGAAAATGTCTTCCCTGAGCCCACTTACTATTATTCTGAGTCAAAACAAACTCACTGGAGAGAGAACTATATAGATTGGAAAAGAAATCTATTCATTGTCCTGACTGCTGAAAATTATAAATATGTCTTAACCCAGCCATGCCCCCCAGTTCCAGCGGATGATGCTCATAGAAATCAGAGGAGGCTTTATGAGAAATGGCAAAAGGCCAATGAAATGGCAAAGTGCTACATTTTAGCCTCGATTTCTAATATTCTGCAGACCAAACATCAGAACTTGGAGACTGCCACTGAAATAATGGATAGTCTCCAACAGATGTTCGGGCAGAGTACTCGCTCAGCGAGACAAGCAGCGCTGAAAGGAATTATGAACAGTAAAATGGGGAAGGGCACAAGAGTTCGTGATCATGTCCTCAAAATGATGGACTATTTGAATGAGGCTGAGATTCAGGGAGCACAAATCGATGATAACTCAAAGATTGACATGGTGCTAGAATCTCTGCCAGAAACATTCAAGGAGTTTAAGGTCAATTATAACATGAACAAAAGAAATATGACCTTAACTGAATTGATGAACGAACTCCATTCTGCTGAAGAGATCTATCGTGCTGAGAAATCTCTGGGAAGCATAAATATTACTGAAAAAAGTTCATCTTCTGGGCCTAAACCGAAAGGCAAAGGTAAGAAGAAAGCTGGGAAAAAGAGACCGTCTACCAAGCAAGATGGCAAGCCGAAAGGTAAATGCTTCAAGTGTGGACAGAAAGGTCACTGGAAAAAGGATTGCCCTAAGATTGTGAAATCAGGTATGGGAAATCTTTTTGTAATTGAGGCCTGTTTAGTTCAGAATCCTATTGACACTTGGGTGTTGGATTCAGGAGCAACTAATCATATTTGTAATTCACTTTATTGGTTTCAGGAAACCAGGAAAATAAGTGAAGGAAGCGTCAAGCTGCAGTTAGGGACAGGACAGTTCGTGTCAGCAGTAAAGACTGGATCTGTTTTATTATCTTTTAATAATGAGACTTTAGTTTTGAATAATTGTCTTTATGTTCCAGACATTAAGAGGAATTTAATTTCAGTAGCTTGTTTGTCAAAGCAAGGGTACACTGTAAATTTTGGATCCTCTGTTTCTATTTTTCATAATAAGAGACTTATTTGTTCTGGTACATTGGAAGATAATTTATATCATTTAAGTCCAATGATCCATTCTATGCATGACACAGTGATAAATAATGATGAGCATACACATTTATCTAAGAAAAGAAATATTTCTTCCAACCAATGTTACCTCTGGCATTTACGCTTGGGTCATATAAACCAAAATAGGATACAGAGAATGATCAAAGATGGGCTCTTGGGTCCATTAGAAAATGAATCATTGCCACTCTGTGAATCCTGTTTAGAAGGGAAAATGACCAAAAGGCCATTCTCGGCCAAAGGAGTACGTGCAACAGTACCACTTGAATTGGTACATACAGATGTATGTGGACCAATCAATGTACAAGCTCGAGGAGGTTATGAGTATTTCATCACTTTTACTGATGATTACTCAAGATACGGTTATGTTTATCTGATGCGTCATAAGTCTGAAGCTCTTGAGAAATTCAAAGAGTATAGGGCTGAGACAGAAAAGCAATTAGATAAGAACATAAAGAAACTTTGATCTGATCGAAGTGGTGAATTTCTCTCAGGAGATTTCAAAGAGTATCTGGTTGAAAATGGGATTATATCTCAATTGACTGCCCCGGGAGAACCACAACAAAATGGGGTAGCTGAAAGAAGAAATAGAACTCTTTTGGATATGTTGAGATCTATGCTTAGTTATTCGTCATTACCAATCTCTTTTTGGGGACTAGCACTGGAAACTGCAGTTTACCTTTTGAACTTAGTTCCATCTAAGTCGATAAAACCACAATAGAATTATGGTCGCAAACCAAGTTTACGACATGTCCGTATTTGGGGATCACCAGCACATGTGCTGAAACCAAAGGCAGACAAAATGGATTCACGTTCTGAGGTTTGTATGTTTGTGGGGTATCCCAAAGGAATAAGGGGAGGTTTATTTTATAGTCCTCAAGATAGGAAAGTGATCGTGAGCACACATTTCACTTCCCTTGAGGAAGACTATATGAATAACTTCAAACCTAAGAGTAAGGTAATACTTGAAGAACTGTCAGGTGATCAGGTTGATGCTCAGCTTTCAATGCCTGTTACAGAACAGGAAGAACAGCAACAACCAGATGATCAACACATGATTAACCCCGAACAACCATCACTTTTAGAACCTCGTCGTAGTGGGAGGGTAACTAGGTTACCTGCGAGATACATGCTTTTGGGAGAAACCTATACGGCTATTTCAGATGAACATGTACAAGATCCCACTGAATTACAAACTCTAATAGATACAGATGTTGAATTTTGGAAAAAGGCCATGAATCAAGAAATGAAATCTATGTATTCTAATAAAGTCTGGGAACTTGTAGATACACCAAATTGGGCAAAACATATAGGGTGCAAGTGGATCTACAAGAGAAAAAGAGGAGTAGATGGAAGAGTGGAAACATTTAAAGTAAGAATAGTAGCCAAATGGTTTACTTAGAAAGAAGGAATCGATTATGAGGAAACCTTTTCTCCGGTTGCTATGCTTAAATCCATCAGGATTCTGCTCTCCATTGCTGCAGTGCTAGATTATGAAATTTGGCAAATGGATGTCAAGACTGCCTTTCTTAACGGGCATCTTGAAGAAAACATCTACATGCAGTAGCCGGATGGATTTATACAAAAATGCCAAGAACACATGGTATGTAAGTTGCAGAGATCCATTTATGGATTGAACCAAGCTTTCCGGTTATGGAACATCGGATTTGATCAAGCGATTAAATCGTTTGGATTCATTCAGAACATTGATGAACCATGTGTGTACAAGAAAATTCAAGAAAAATCTGTAGCCTTCCTAATTCTTTATGTAGACGATATTCTCCTAATTGGAAACGATATAGAAGTATTGACTACAATAAAGAGTTGGTTAGCAAAACAATTTGATATGAAAGACACGGGAGAGGCAAGTTATATTCTTGGTATCAAGTTACTACGAGACCGGAAGAATAAAACTTTAGCCTTGTCTCAAGCTCTATATCGATAAGATATTGGCTAGATTTAGCATGAAAAATTCCAAGGCGGTTTATTACCATTCGGACATGGAATTACATTCGTGGATCAATTACCTAAAACATCGAAGAGATAGAGAGAATGAGACGAGTTCCCTGTCGTGAGAAGTCTCATGTATGCCATGCTTTTGCGGTAGGGATAGTTAGTAGATATCAATCTAATCTGGACTCGAACAACTGAGCTGGTCAAGCATATAATGAAGTATCGAAAAGAACTAAAAATTATAAGCTTGTGTATTCTGGTGATGAACTCATTCCAGTGGGTTATACTGATTCTGACTTTATGTCAGATAAGGATTCCAGAAAATCAACTTCCGGCTATGTGTTTACATTGGGAAGTGGAGCTATTAGTTGGAGGAGTGTGAAACAATCTTGTATCGCAGACTCCACAAAGAATGTGTGGCATCCGAAAAAAAGAAGCTGTATGGCTCCGCAAGTTCCTACAAGATCTTGAGGTGGTACCTGCTGTAACTGCACCCCTTAAACTATTTTGCGATAATAGTGGTGCGGTAGCTCAATCTAAGGAACCAAGGAACCACAAGAAACAAAAACATATTGAGAGGAAGTATCATCTTATAAGGGATATAGTGCAGAGAGGTGATGTGGAGGTTACTCAGATTGTGTCACAGCAAAACTTGGCAGATCCGTTTACTAAGGCCATACCTGGGAAACCTTTTAACTTGCACTTGGAATCCATGGGCATGCGTGAGATGCCAAATATGCTTTGAGAGCTAGTGGGAGATTGTTGGGAAAATATGCTCTTTAAAAGCATATGTGTTTATTTAATTGTAATAAACAAGTTTTCTGATTAATAAAATAAATGAGGTATTTTATTCAAATATCTTAATTGCATTAATATTTGTATTAAAGTCCATTTAATCATATTATATGTATTTATGTGATCATCATGTGGATTCACAGAAGACATATATACAAGTTATCTTATGATTAAATAAATTTAGTTCGCAGTTAATAAATAAAGTTGGGCACTTTATTTAGGTATAGACTGTAATAAATTCATTGAATGATTTGTCTTAATCATGTATGAATTTATTGATGTAGTACGACTACATTGAACAGGATCACATGTGAGATTTAATTAACTTTGTAATAACTGTCAGACTTATTAAATCTCATAGGCATTGATTTTACTGTAATCTTAATCTTGAGTTAATTATGATTTCATGATTGTAATTGTTATTCCATTTGAGTTACCAATGGGCACGACACATCCTTGTGGTCAAGATTACCCGGTATCTTGGTGGGAGCAATTATGAGTATTGGAGTTATGGATTAACAATATAGAATTTGTACAACACATCTCTTGATGGGTTTTCGGCACTTGATCATAGAATTCTCTGGCCAGAGTGTGTCAACATATTTAGTATGTTGAAAATGATCATTAGAGAAAACCAGTAAGGATCAAGGAATAAGATGTTATTAAATTGATTGGACAGTTGAGATATCAATTTAATTAACGATGTGGTACAAAGGATTGTGCAGTAAAGAAATCAATGTGGCTTGGGACGAATTATTATTCGAGCATACAATTATGGAAGTCAGTTCCAATCTTTTAGTGGAGTAGATTTGGAATTAAATAATTTGGCTAGTTTAATTACAGGCCTAATTATTGTAGCCACTATTGTATGTTCCCAAATGATCCCCGGGTTAGCTCATTTAATTGACTAATAAGTAAGATAACTAGTTATTTGGGTCAAAAGCCTAAATATATCATTTAGTGGGAGGCTCCATTTAATTAGCTTTTGTATAAGGGGCCTTATGTTATTTTACAAGGTGGGTCCCCTATTGAAAAAGAAAATAACGTGAGTTTTATTTAGGGATTATTTTGGAGCCTAGGGTTTTCACTAAAGGGTGATATAAAAGGCTTATTTTTCCCTAAAGAAAAAAAGAGAAGCCACTTTATACAAATCGGAGAATAAGATTTTTCTCTCTATTGTTGAGAGAAAAATTTTCTCGTGCTAGTTGCTTTGGTAGTGATAAAGGCGCCCACACGTCAAGTGCAGATCGAACCTGAGTCATAACCTGGAAGATCATTGGTGACAGTTCGTGATCTAACTAGCGTGGTGGTGACGGATCGTGATCTAACAGGAGTGGTGGTGGCGGATCGTGATCTAGGAGCCTAAATCACTTCAGCGGAAAAAGTCAACTCGAATTTTTCAAGGTACGATTTCTAGATTACGAATTCCTATATATTATATGAGAGCGGTCCTCAAAAGGTTTTATAAAAATTTAAAAACCTAATTTTTCCCCAACAGTACCTTGGCTGACGCCATTGGTGTGGCAAGACTGATTGAGGAGCGGAATTCTCTCCACCGCTGCACTGAACACCTTTCTCAACCATCACCTGTTTCCGTGATGCAACAACCAATTCCAAATAGTTCTGCTTGGATCTTGGGCTCCCCTCCTAAGGCAAACCAAACAGCCAATGCCACCACTCCTCCTATCCAGCGGTTGACTAACCAAGAAGCACGGGCTCGACGTGAAAAAGGGTTATGTTATTTTTGTGATGAGAAATTCATTCCTAGTCATCACTACCAAAGGCCACAATTGTTCATGATTGAAGATCATCCACCATTCACACCTCCCGATACTGGTTAAGTGAATGGGGCACTTCAACCTTGTGGACAAGGATCCTTGAAGAGGGGGGGAAATGATACGTGCAAATTATGCATGCATGCAATATGTTCGTGGGTAGCCAAAAGCGGCGTTGATGATGAAGCAGATATAGTCATATTTGTTGAGATGGTCAAGACGGTAGACTTAATCAACTTAGTTCGGTAGTTAGACAACTAGGCTGCTTAACTTAAGCATAAGTGGTAGCATGGTTGCATGTTTGTTTCCGATTATTTTGCCTTGTTGTTGCAGTTGTTTTACTGCATTATCTGTCACGTTTGTAAGGCTATTGCTATATATAGCCAAAAGCATCTGGATAATGGAGAATAGATTTTCAGCAAAAGAACTCTTCCTTCCTTTCTTAACGTCTTCGACTTTTACTTCTTCTTATCTAAGTTCATTCGTATCAGAGATCCTGCTTTATTATTTTCGCTTTCTCCTTCCAAGGCATGTGAGTGTGTATGTGTGTGTATACGTATATATATAGGTCTTCAAATCTCCGATAAGGGTCTGTGTTTGTCTATTGAATGACGCCATGGTAAGCTATTTATTTAGCGTGAAAAGCAAACTCAATGAGTCTTCGAAGCTCCGATCAGGGTCTGTGTTTGTCCATTGAATGACGCTGTGGTAAGATACTTATTTAGTGTGAAAGGCTAACTGAACAAGTGCTGTTGGTTGAAATTCTGTATTCTACTTTTCATAGTGTGATGAATTGATAAAGCAACGTACCTGACAAAAATATTTTAAATGAAATTATTATAAAAGTAAACCTCTCTTATTACTAAGTTACCCTTACATCTACCAATATTTGAACCACAAATGCTTTCCAAATTTTAAAAGGTACAAAACTGGCCGCCATCATCATGAATAAGTTTGCCACTGTCGTTTGAGGACTGAGGTTTGTCACAAATGAACAAAAACTGCTGATCTTCTTATATTGCTTTAAATAATTTTGCTACTATTACACAGATTATACATTTATGTTATTGAAATATTAATAGAAGTAGGAAGTGCTTTTTTTTTTCCTAGTATTATCCTTTTATTATGTCAAGCATTATGAAATAACGCTACATAAATTATTGAAAAGTAACATTTCACTACATTAACTTTTTAAAAGTAAAATGATAATGTCACAATGATGTCATATAGGTAAAATCATATTATCATTTAATTATCATTATAATTTACGTGATAATAACATGTTGTTTTACACCAAAAGCACGGTAAATCTTGATACATTCATTAAAGACAAAATTGTTATTTTATAAATCAACTGATTGATCAAATTATAGTAAATTATTGTTTTTAAAAAATTACTATATTAAAGTAATATTTTTCAATAATTTATATAGTGATTTATTAATTTGCAATACTTAGCGTAGTAAAAGGATGATAACTTTTTTTTTTCGTTTAGATAGAGTAGGAGGTGCTTATTACATCAAACATTTGGTAAAGAACCCGTAGGGCTCTATTTGGTACCATTGAGCTACAATTGCAACGTGGGGCTCACCACAACTCTTTGCTTTATCTTTCACTTTAAACGGAATGCACTTCTAGACTAGACACAATTGAAAGCATGTTATTAGAATCCGAACCATAATCCGAATGAATTCAGTCGTATGTAAAATAAACTATGTTACCATAATACCCTTCTTTTGTCTTTTATGCCGTTAAAAACCCCTTTCTTTATTGGAAAAGAGAGGCAATGTTTAAATAAGGACATAAACTAACGTTTGAAAAAGGACAAAAAAAAAAAGACACTCGACATTTATTAACATAAATTATAATTTTAAAGTGCAATTACCATTATACCCTTATAGCATATTAAAAAATAATTGTTCATTGTCTAATTTATTCTTATATTATTAATAAAATTACGAATATAACTTCATTATCCAATTTTTGTCAAATTTTCTCTTCAACTAAATAAATTTAATTCATTGCTCAAGAATAAAAATAAATTAAATTGATTACTAATATAATAAAAAAAACAATTCTCAATACACAATTCTTCATTTAAACTTATATAATCAACAAAATAAAAAAAATTGGTTACAACAATAATTACAAAATCTTAATTGTACTAAATAAAATGAAAAAATTGGGTAATGAAGTTATATTCATAATTTTATTAATAATATAGAAATAAATTGGACAATGAACAATTATTTTTTAATATGCTATAAGGGTATAATGGTAATTGCACTTTAAAATTATAATTTCTGTTAACAAATGGGGGTCTGAGTGTCTTTTTTGAAATCTTAGGGGGTTTTGTGTCCCTTTTTCAAACGTTAGGGGTTTATGTGTCCCTTATTCAAACATTAGGGGTCTCTATGTCCTTAACCCTTCTTTATTTTGTATTTGCAATTTATTATTAAGTATTATGGTAATTTTATTTTCCTCTTTCATCTTCCCCTGTAATATTCGACCTGAATTTCTCCATTTTCAAATCATTAATCAACAGAAGGCAGCTTGACATCCTTCATTTGCAGCTACTGGGTCGCTCCTTAATTGTCATGAGATTCATTTGCTCTCTATCAACAAGAGCTTGATCACTGAAATTTGTAAAGATTAAAGCAAGAAAATTGTAAAGATTAAAGCAAAAGTATCACCCTAAGTCGATGCATTGCACTTCAAAGACAAGCCATTCGAGCCATCGTGTTCTCATAACTACTCTTTTTTTTTTAAATTGGAGCTACTCATTATAGTAGGATAGAAAATCGAGATAACAAGAAATGTGTTATGGAAACTCTTCCACCCACGTTACAGAATCACAACAGTGGAGAACAAATTTAGCCAGCACATCTGCTCTGTGATTGAAAGTTCTTGACACATATCTGTTGAAGTGTGAGCTTAGAAATTGGATTCAAGAGAAAGTGCTGCCTTATCGGTTGGTTGAATAAGTGATGTATGTCTTGTCCGTTCTGGACTCGGCGACATGTCGTTGGAATAAGAAATGGAGCAGATGACAACTACTTCCTGTCAGCCGAGCTTCATAAGCAAAGCATGTGTTTGTCAAGTGCATTTACTCATAAAGCTTAGCTGAAAACGACAGTCTTTAAGGGCATTTTGATCTCACTTACTCTTAAGCACGAGAGCAGCACATGTCTGAAGCAGTTATTGGCTGTCATCAAGAGCGGGAGAGTCCTGGGTTCAGTTGCAACAAACCCAGAACACAGCTGATGAATGGAGAACATCATTGAATTTGGAAAATTCAGCAGCTCTGCTCATGATTGATTTCAAAACTTCTATTCTAATTCCTCTGTGGCACATTGTTTTGCTTGGAATTACACGTATTGGTTGGTGCGTTGTATATTTACAATAATTAAATTAAAAAATCAAGACAGAAAGTCAATTAAATTAAATATAAGTATTTAATATAGGATCTGAGAGTTGTGACCATGGCAATTCTTTTCCTCTGTGGCACATTGTTTTTTTTTCTTAGTTTGTCTTTTAACTACTTTTAAAGTTTTGAGGCATCAGATATAATTTTTTGTTCGTTTGTCTTTTAACTACTCAATTTGGACTAATGAAGGTTTTCAGAACTTTCACCATTATATTTTGAGAGATAGATGCCATGCAAATTCTAATGTAAGAGCGTAACTATTTTAAGGACAATTTATTTCTCCCAATCCTCGAATTTTTTCTTATGTTTCTGTTTCAAATTTGATTATTATTTTGTAGAAATTTCGATCGATCTATCTATTGAGCAAATAGATAGAACTTCGATCTATCAATCCCTAAGGACTTGGACCATCACTAGTGATTTTTTAGATATTTTGTATTTTCAGTTGCTATCTGTAATTTGTATTTCAGATATTATCCTCTTATCAGTTATCACCATGTATTTCCTGAAAAATTTAAACAAAAAATTTAACCGAGAAAAAAAGAATTAACTATAAAACCGTGCTATAAAAGAGAAAAAGAATAAATTAATCAATTTCTTAGACATTTTTCGCGTCCGCCTATTCAGGGAGTCAACCGAGACTGACTCTCGAACTTCATTATGATCGGCTCGGGCTAACCCGAAATAATAGAGGAAAATCCAAATGAGCCCTTGAACCCCTCGTACCGAAAGCGGCTTGGTCATAAGCCAAAAGCCGCCTCCTCAGCCGTCTCGAAAGTTCGGAGCCCAATCCGAGCCCGGCCACCCTAAAACTGGTCATGTATTTCAGGCCCATACTTTGCCCGAGGTCTCAGGCTCCATTTAGTACACCTCATAGCAGTAGAGTTTATAAGATTAAAACTTACATCAATTGAGCTTTTAGATAAAAAGTTATTGAATGTTTATTTGTTAATTAAAAGAGTACTTTTGAATCATTAAACAGTTTGGTTGTATAAAACTAAAAGTACTTTTGTGTAATTAAATTATCAAAAAAGATATGTCTTCATAATTATATAACATGTAACAAAATGCATCCAAGCTATCAATTAATAAGAAAAAAAATCAGTTCAATCATTTCTTTAATTTTCAAAATTAAAAATTGCATAATTGATATATTCTCCTAAACAAAAAATACTATCCAAATTAAAATGATAATCAATAATATAATTGAAATGTTAACAGGACATGAGAAGTGTCGCATTACCTGGCATCCTCCTCACCAAAAATGTTGGCTATGACTATAATTGCTCTCTTAAGTGTTGGTTATGTATAGGGATTGCAAAATTAAAGTGCTGATTATTTTTTTTTAAAAAAAAAAGAGATAAAGTGAAGTGGTGGCAGCAATATATTTATATGGCGGCAACAATTTTCATGGGGAATGTTTTATACAATGGGTATTATGTAATTAATGAAATATGTCAAGGATATTTTTTATATTATATATTTTTTAGAAAAACTCTCTAGCCTCTATTAGAAGAGTAATGATCTGATGCAAACTTATTTTGTCTGATAAGATTGGTTGAATTAAATATCACTTACATGATTTATTTTTATTAATTTATATTTTCATTCAACCAACGAATTAATCGCGTCAATAAAATAAGTTTGTCTGAGTTATATCATTCTCAAAAAGCTTAAATTTTGGACTTTTGCTAGTAGAGATAAATTAACTTATTTAAACTAAAAAATTTCTACTAAAAAAATAACTAAACACCATCAAAATTTATAAAAAATACTTATGAAATAACATAAGTACTTATGGTTCTTAAATAAGACATAACAAACTAGGACTCGGTCTCACCCTCTCTTTAACACTTTTCCTCGGCAGAGCCAAGGCAGTAGCCGATTGATCCGCCAGCGCCTCCGCACCCGCCGCAAGAAAATTAGCTTGAAACCCCTGATCAGCTTCGGCTTGCTGCACCTGTGGGACCCATCCAACGGTGACCGCGTCTCGCAAGAATCTAAACACGAGCATGTCCTCTGAGTCGTCCTCCTTCAAAGGTAGGTCCCCCCAGTTGTCAGTTAAACAAGGGTACAGTGAGGTCCTGCTGCAATGAGGAGGAGGAGTCCAGTTGGAACTCATTGACACGCCGAGTCCCCTCTCCGATTCACCGAGCAAGTGGCGGCGAACTGACTCCAGCACCGCACAATCTGACTCAAATGCATTGTACCTTCTCAGCCCCTGTGGAAGTGGGTGCGCGTTTCGCATGTCAATGCCAGTCACAGAGTTTTCTTGGAAGATATTTCCTTCCGCATCAAAGCACACACTCTTACTTAAATACTTTAAATATTGAGTGATAGGCGAAGCAGGGGCTAAATCTCTAGTTTTGATTGATTTATCATCAACCCCAGCAGCAGCAGCTTCTTTTCTCTTATAATTAGCTCGGCATCTCTCTAAATGATTTTTGAGGTGTGTGGTGCCTTTCTTGCTTGAACCATCAAACTCCTTCTCACAAATACTGCATTTAGCCCATTCCTTGCCATCTTCTCCTTTATATTTTGTGAACTCATCCCAAACCTTTGACTTCAACTTTTTTCCATTTTTCTCATTTTGTTGATCTCTCGCCACAATGCCGGTTTCCTATCAAACGTTAATTAACTGGTCAACAATTTTAATGAATTATATAACTGAAATTATAACTCTTCAAGTATGACTTGAGTGCTCAGCCTCTGTAAACTACTTAATTACTATCAATTCAGTTTACTAATTTAAATTTGCTACCACAGACGAATGCTCGGTTAGCTTGTTCGTTATAAAAGAGGGGAAAAAAAAGGATTCATGATTTAATACTTTAAATATTCATCATTTGTCTGTGCTGATTTTAATTGGAATAACATATGTGAAAATTATGAAATGGTTATAAAAGGATAAAAATAATATAAACAATCACATGCAAAAGAAAATGACAATAGAGTACAACAAGAAATTCATTGGCCAAGTTTTACCTTCTCTTCTAAGTCGACTTGGAGCGTTGTCATTCCTTTGGCATCAAAGCTGTTTTTGTTCAGATCAATCACAGATTTGTTATTAATATCAGCTGAATCTCTTGTTTTTATCGGTTTGTCTGTATCTCTACCAACTCCTTTAAATTTTATCTTAGCTCGGCATCTGCCTAAATGATTTTTGAGATGGGTGGTTCCTTTCTTGCTTGAACCATCAAACTTCTTTTCACAAAGACTACATATCGCCCACTCGATTCCATCTTCTCCTCTGTACTTTGTGAATTCATCCCAAACCTTTGACTTCAACTTCCTTCTTTTGATCCCATTTTGTTCTGATCTCACCACGATGCTGCTTTCCTGTCAAAGATTAGTTAATTGGTCAAGAATTTTAATGAATTAGTACTGAAATTAATTATATCTCTTTTCTCCTTAAACCTGACTTTGCATCATCCAATTGCTCAGTGTTCGGTAGATAGAGAATGGTACCTGGAGGCGGCGTTGAAGGGCTGAGACTTCGTCTTCTTTATCAATCTTTTTCACACGTAAGAAAACAAAAGTAATAAAAAAATAAGGTTCGATTGACATATCGCATATGCACGGTAGAAAACGTCTACATTTGTGTTTGTCGATGGAATCAAATTCCACTTTCTCTTTTTCAATAAACATTTTGCCATCTCTACTCAGAGAAAAAGGTACGTTTACATGTGAAAGGAGTTTTGAAACTTAAATCACTATCAATCCATTTGCAAAAGAAACAATATGCTGAAAACAAATAAGGTAGGCTGTTACTAACAAATAATGCTACGCTGTATTAGAACCCTTAAACTGTTGGCTTCAAAATGTGGACGCAAATTTTGATTTATTAATCTCATGTCATATAAAGTTGATGATTGAATAAAATACTAAGTCTAAAGAGAGAGAGAGAGAGAGAGAGAGAGAGAGAGGTACTTGTTGTCTGTGGTGTGGATTTGTTGCAACTTGGCCATCATTACTCAAAGCCATCCTTCCTTCGCTAAGGGATGACAAAGACCAAGACACCTCCTCGTCGCATGCCATTATCTTCAGATATGCGTCTGAAATAAATTACATAAACATTGAGAGAGAATTAAAAGGAAACTTATTTAAGGTAAAAGAAAAAAAATTGGAATTAAAATAATATCAATTAAAAATTAGTCAATACCAATACCAAAGACAATAATGTAAGAAAACATCTTATCAACAAAAAAAAAATTGTAAGAAAAAAGATAAAACTAGATTTTAACCAAGACATGCAGTCACCAACATGCTCTGACTTAAATTGATTTCAATTGATATATTTCAATGGCCAAACCTTTAATTTCTTTCTCTTTAACACATAGTATTATTTGGTGAGCAAAATCTTCACAAAATCTAAATCAACAACTGATCCAACTATCCAAGTAAGGTCAAACAAAAAGATTCAAGAATTTGGTATGGAAAAGCTTCTTTCATAGCAGCCAATTAATTTTTATGAAAAATATAAACAACTTATCCGATGGATAAAAATTTTGTTTCCGCTGCTCAAAATCAAAATTATAACTTGTTCCAGGAATTAGTGACTGAAAAAAAGAAAATACATCTTCCACCTCATATAATTGGGAACTGAAAAGCAGACAGCAAAAATCCTTTATAAGAGTATTTTTGTCAAAGCTTTTGAGAAAAATAACTAGTTCTCAATCTTTAATTTCTCAGTAGGCTGCTGTCAAACAATTACCATTATAAGATGATTCGAAATTAATCTTAATGCTTATTTAAAAATACCTGGCTGCTGATAAATTGAATCAGAGTTCCAGATCCTGCCTTATTATTTCTCTTTCTTCTTCCAGACTTTCTTCAATCAAAGAACTGGTATTAGATCTGTCTCTTAAAAATGAGCCTAATTCAGTTCTCTGTCATGAGCTCTCTGATGTGTGTGTGCGTGTGCGTGCCTCTCTCTCTCTCTCTCTCTATATATATATATATATATATGTATGTATATAAAGTATTCGAAGCTCCGAATAACGGAATAAGGTCAAAGGCCAATGAAAGCAGGACAAAAATGGTTCAATTGTCCTTTCCGCGCTGTTTCCTGAAGTACTACTTTCATTTTATTAATGGGTATTGACACATTAATTTATATGCAGAAAATTTGTATAAGGCTTTGTAATCTTTTAGGAATCCTGAAGATACTTTTTTATTATACACTCACATATATTGTATTCTTTAATCGTAATCTTACAAAAATAAGTTTTTTTAAAAAAAATTAATTCAGAGAAAATTTGTATAAGAGAATTTCAAGTTTTTCTCTAGTAGTAAAAATCTGTTTCTTGTACTCATATCTTAAGTTAAGATGCGATTTTGTAACATTTGTTATTTTTTTTTCCAAGAACAAATTAAAAAAAACTTAAGATCATCACATGTAACACCGAAGTTGCAATGTCGGTGACTCATGATTGGCATCACTGGCCTGATCCGAACGTTTAGAACCGCTTAAATTGAATAGACTTTTTCATCATCGGACCCAGTGCAAATATTTTTCATTTTTTATTGTTCTAATTGGTGGGTCCAAATTGTAAAAAAAAAAAAAAAGCTTGTTATTTTCCCACACGTTAACGAAAAAAAAACAAAAAAAAAGGTGGATCCAATTGATGACTGTAATTCTCTCTCTCTCTCTCTCTCTCTCTCTCTCTCTCAAAGCTAACTATCCAACTTTCGAATCAAATTTCGGACCACTAAAAAGTCTTGTTCTGATTTCAACAAAGTCAAATTCCTTCAATTCAATCTATTTTCTTTTTTACTTTTTCATTTGCTAGTCGACAAGACAACCCACAGTCCGATCAAAAGCTCCGATTGAGTGAGTATATTAATTTTATAAATCATTTTCCTCAGCCTTTGGGTTCGGCGTACATCACCATATTAAAAGTCTGAATATTCTAGAAGAGTCAATCAAATCCGAATCGAGCTTTCTCCACATAGCTTAAGCTTCTAATATTGACTAGATATCCCATTCTATGCATGCATAGCTGTCCCCCATTTTAGCTTTCGTTTGGGTAGTTCCCTCCCAGTTATTTTTTATTTGTGAAGAATTATTAGGACAAAATTTGGATCTGGCGCGATTGTCATTTTGATTCAATATAATCATCAAATTATTAATTTGAAGCCACGAGTTGAAAGATGCCGGCGTACCACTGATCCGAGTATCCGATTGATGACTCGCCAACCCTTTTTTTCTTTTGTTAAATTCTTATAGGTACGGCTAGGCCATATCTCCCCCGTAAATCTTTGCATTGAATGCTCGTGCCCCAAATGTTCATCAAGCCTTTCAAATTCATCCTTATTCTTATTAACGATCAACCCCAGAAACTCTACAAATCTTAAAAGCACACCCTCGATATATAACCAACGTGTTTTGTAAAAAAATTATAAGTGATTGCACTGCCGGTGGTAGAATTAATTAGCTTAGTACACAGTTGATCATATGAATTCATTGACATTTCATATTATTCGATAAGAGGAGTGAAATTCGTTTCCTAAATGCAACAAAATCCGGAATGTAATGTAACTAGTTAATGTAGATTATTTATAAATGATATGTGTCCAGTATTCAACCACGAAGGATCGAATTAATTTATTTGCGGCAAGTAGATAAAAAATCATTTCTTGCTACTTGCTAGAATAAAGGATTTCATTCAAGAATTTTATAATAGTAGTATAAAAAATTACCCAAAAAAACCAAATCTTCTTATACGTACACACACACACACGCATACATACACACATACATACATATATATACATATATATAAAGTTGGATTTTTAGTCGGCAGAAACTGTATTTGGGTCAAGCCCAAGCTTCTGTTGAGAAATTGGACAAAATGGCTAAGGAAATTGAAGGAGATTTTGTATTGGGCAAATCCCGCAAGCCCCGCAAGTACTCAAGCCCTTTTGCGGTTTCTGAGGAGGTTGGTCATGTATTCCGCTTCGTGGAATGTAAGATGTGGACCGGAGCCACCCCTTAGAGTTAAGCTAATTTTACGCCGAGTGATGTCTCCTATAGTTTCTTCTATACAACATTAATGACGATGAAGCATCAAACTTTCCAACTCCATCACATTGTCTTATTGTTGTTTTTCTTAGCTTCTCTTATTGTTCCTTCTTCTTCTTCATCATCACCAGAAAAGTCCTCATGATTATTGTTATTCAAATTAAAAGTACTCTCTACTTCTTATCTACTCTCTTCTTCTTCTCCTACTCCTAATCCAGCAGCTCCTTCTCTGCTGTTTGCGCTTCCACTGGCACTGCCGGACACTCCCCATCACTAAATACAAGCCCAAGATGTATTTAGTAATTTAGAGAAAGTATTTTTTTCCTTTGACAGGAAAATATAAATCGATGAGTAGTATTTTTAAATATAATTATAAATCGTATAGTAGTATTTCTACCTTTTTCTTTTCTATTATAATTGGGATCCTCTCCTAACTTCTCGTTGCCTTTATAATCTACTGACATGGAGAAAAATACAAAATTGAATGGTCAATATTGAATTATACAAAAATAAATAGTTTAGTAATTATGAAACTTATCGTTTATTACCTATTTTTAAGTTTTCTCTCATCGTAGAATTACTGTTTTCTCTCATTGCAATTTTGCTTCACTCGTCGTTAATAAAGGGGAAAAAAAAAAGTCCTCCATCTCTTTTAAGGGAAACAATTTTTTTTTTGAGTATTCTAAAAAATAAAATCACAATCTCTCTTCTTTGGTCATCTTTGTTTTCTTTTCTTTTAATTGATTTTGATGCAAAAGAAGTTTTTTAGAATTATTAAAAGTGATAGAATAAAGAAGATAGTGAGAGGAGAGAGAAAAATGAAATTTGGTTGATTTATTTTCAAGAAATTCCTTAAAAGAAAACCAATAAGCGCGTAAATCAACTAGTAAGGGTTTGTTTTAGCTTAACCAAGGTTATTAATTCGAGACTTGGGATTGCAGTCGCCTTAAATATTTTTTGAGAGAGCCTTGCCACCTTAATGGTCCTACCAGGCTCGAATCTGGAGTAGCTCGGGTCTAATGTAGCCTTCGTATACTAGATGGTTTAACATACTCAAAAAAATTATTTTAAAGGATATGTTTTCATAGTTATTACTGTATTAATTACCACATAACTTAATTTTGACCACTCATTTATGTTTATGCCACATGTCATTGAATTTGCAAAAGTTAAGGAGAGGTTAGAGAGAAGAAAAACGGAGGAAAAAAAGAAATTGGTGTCAAAGAATAGTTTAGAGTTCTTGAACAAGGTTTGCATGAAGAGAGCCAACGATAACTTTTTAGTTTTTACGCTTTTATTGACTTGGTAAGTATCTTCCACAATATAAGTATGATGTGTATATGTTTATATAAGCTCACTAATGTCAATATACCATTTACTCTTGTTTTTATAATGGCCAAAAACTCTCCCTAACAACTTAAGTTTACAATATTACCCTTATTTTTAACTACTCTTTTATTTACATTTATTATAAATTAAATAACTTACATAAATAGAAACTAAATAAAAAAATTAAGTATTAAAAACAAAAAATATATGTTTTGATATGAGTACAAAAATTAATAATAAATTTTTTTTTGTAATTATTTATTTTGTGAACATTTTTTTATAATAAACATTTTGTAATATTTTAAAATTAAATGTAAAAAGTATAGGCAAAATACTTTATTAGTTATCTTATAATAAATTTTTATTTTTCATTCAAGTTTTATTACAATAATTTTTTTATCATTTTATAATAATTTTCACAAAATAAATAAGTACAAAAAAAATTTATTATTAATTTTTTTCTCATATCAAAATATATATTTCTTGTTTTTAATACTTAATTTTTTTATTTAGTTTCTATTCATGTAATTTATTTAATTTATAATAAAAATAAATAAAAGAGTAGTTAAAAATAAAGGTAATATTGTAAACTTGTGCTGTTATGGGGATTTTTGGCCATTATAAAAACAAGAGGGGGGTAAATGGTACATGTTGATTACTGTAGGGGGAAATTGGCAATCTCCCTAATTATATTGTAGAAACTTTCCAAATATATATGTATATTGTAAAAACCACTCATCGAATATGATGTTCATATGCGTATATACTTGGATTTGTTATGTCCTTATGGTCTTTAAGCATGATCATAATAAAAAGAAATCTTATCATTACGAATGCTGACATTTTTTAAAGTAAATTAGGAGATAATATTATTAATTCACTTGTAACTTTTGAAAATCAGCACATTATTGAAGGTGGAATTTTGAGATATAATTCAAGATATTTATCATCACTCTATTCGCATCATGTCGGAATCTAACAATTTATTTCATAAAGTTTAAAATTACATGGTAATATTCAATATCACAACTGCTTAAGTAGAGATGGAGTACTTGCAGGTAACAATAACGAGCAAGCAGACGGCATAAAAAGTCCAGGTGACTTATTTGAGTATCGACTGAAATAGGATTGTTATCGTGATAACAAAAGCAATAGCAAGAAGGAGTATAGCAAATTTTTGCAATACTTGGGGTGCAAAATTAAACTTGCGGCCAATAAATTTTGCGACAAAGAGGGAATGAAAGACTAGTAAGAAAACAAATGAGAGCAAATTGAATAAAGGAGGGGGTTGGGATTTCGTTTGTGCAGACAGGAAGGCAATTACAAGAGCCCACGCATAGCAAAATGTCATGACAGCTTCTTGCCATTGAAGGCTGTTTTTGATGCGTTGAGCAATATTTGGAGGAGGTTGGGACATCATGAAGCATACGTAATTAAAATAAAAAATGCCTAAAAGACTTGGTGTGATATAAAATGGACTTGTTTGTGTGTTAAGTGCACGTGTTGTATTTATAGGGTGGTCTTCGGAGCTTTTAATCGGATTATGCCTCCTGCAAGGAAATTAAAAGACTTTGATTTTGTTAATAATAACAAGATAACGTTTCTAAATATAATTCAATATGTCGGATCCGAAGAAAGTTCGATGGTTGGGGCTCCTTTGTTCCCTTAGTCAAAGAAGAATTAATTGTTTTTCTTCTTTTATCTTTCTTATTTGTAGTCCGAAGCCCCGTCACTTTCCCAATTCTACGTGTCAAAAAAACAAGTTCCTTTCTTTCCATTTTTATTTTTCTAATTTGTAGTCCCAAGCCCCTGTCACTTTCTCAATCCCACATGTCAAAAATAAATAAATAAATTCCTTTACTTTTGAAGGAAACAGAGTGAAACTAACCATCCAACATTCGGATCAAATTTCGGACTAGGGATAAGTCTTGTTATATTATCAACCAAGTCAAAATTCCTTCACCATATATATATATATATATATTTTAACTCTTGATTTGCAACAACCCGCAATCGGATCTAAAGCTCCGAAACAAAATATTGCTTTTATAAATCACTTTCCTTCGCCTCCAGGTTTGGCGTGTCGCCATGGCAAAAGTTTGAATATTCTGAAGGGTCAATTGATACAATTGATTTTTTCCAATTTCCACACAGCACAATTTAACCATCCCACATTCGGAACAAATTTCGGATCTAATACTAAGTACCATTGCGAGGATATTACATGATTTTTCCTTTTCTTTTCTATCGGGTATGTCCCACTTAGCTACTTTTTCATCTGCAGCAACAGCAACCCACATTCGGATCAAAAAATCCGATATAGGCCATACCACATACGGAAAAAAAAAAACCTATATGGGCGATACCACTTTCGGATAAAAAAATCCGATAAATCCTTATAAATCCTTGCGCTGAATGCTCACGCCCCAAACACACACGAAAACAAAATGTCCCTTACTTCAAGTCTCCAAGCATTTTTCACTTCAATCATAACCTTCATATCCGGCCAACTCCGTCCTAGCTCAAACCCGCCGCTGTCTTCTTCTTCGACCGATGATGACTCAGAATCACAGCAAGTTGCTGCTCCAATTCCAAATACAGAACAAAAGATCAACCCAAACCAGTTTCTGCTCCAGTGGCAAAATGTTGTGCTGGCATTTTGCTTTACATCAACTATTGAAATAGCTGTCCTGTTTGAACAAACCAAATCCCCACTCTCTGTTTCTTTCTATTTGCTCTCTTTCGTCATCTTAATCATCTTTCTTTCACTCTTTGTTGCAAAATCTGTTGGCCAGAATTTTACTGCCACATCACACGTGTTGGAGAAAGTTGCAGTATTGCTTGCTGCAACTTCATTCATCATCGCCGTTACAATCCCATTTCCACTCTGGCTCAAATGCACCGCTTGGGCTCTGTATGCTCTCTGCTTGATCATCATCGTCATATGCAACAAACTCATGTAGTTTTAAAAACTGAAAATGATTTGTCCAATACAAATATTATTGTTCATTAGTGTTGTTAAGGAGTACAATACATACACACTCTTCGTCCTGGGGTTGTAGCTGTTGTCCTTATGTATTCATGATACACAGCATGTAAGAATTCTTAAGAATCCATTTGTATTATTGGCTGTATTTATGTACGAGTCTTTAGTTTTTGATCTATTTGTTGTTGTTTTATAATTTTGCTCTAATTTGCTTTTCAAGTGTAGTGGACTGGCTGTTGGTCCCCCCCCCCCCCCCCTCAAATGTTAATTTTGGCAGCCTTATCTGAACTGAGTTCAATCTACCATCATTTCTTACTCATTTATTTGCCCAAAATCACCATGACAACACAGTCAATTATCCAAATCTGTTGTGTACAAAAACACACGCACCCAAATGATTCACTATACATGTACAAAAAGGGACACATAGACGGCAGAAATTGCTTTGGATCAAGCCCGTAGTTTTGTTGAGAAATTGGACAAAACGATGTAGAACGAAATTTGAGTGGAGGTATTAGTATCCCCTTAAAACTTGTCATATAATCCCTCTTCTAAAAGTATCCCATTAAATACCTACATAGTAACATAGATCACACTACTCTTAAATCTTAATAACACCTATTTTAATTCCTCAAGAAACCCCGTATTTATGTATTTATTTATATTTCTACAGGAATCTTGTTAGGACCTTGTTAAGAACAAGATTCTTTTTTAACAAACCCTTTTCACACCATTTAGTCACGCCGCTCTTAATAATACCTATTTAAATTACTTAAGTAACCGCGTGTATTTATATTTCTACAGAAATATAGTTAAGAATAAAATTCTTTTTCAACAAATCTTTGTGCGATCAATGGAAGCACTTCTTTGGCTTTTTAACAACTAGTTGCGTTTAGATTCTTTTTAATACACCGAATTTATTACATATATTTCTATTTTGCATTTTTTTTTGGATTTATTTTCTTGGGAAAAAAATTAGGATATATAACTATCAAAATTTTGAAAATAAGTGTCTGGAAATACTGATTAACTAGAAAATAATGAAGGGGTTTTTATTAAATTATGGTCATCCTATGTTGATGGATGAGAATGATGATCATGACATAGAAGTTTAATTAAAAAAGATATATAAAATGCTTTAATTATTTGTATTTGTTCTCAAAGTTTAAAATGGCAAAATTTATTGACAACTAACGAGCAATTTGTTGAATTATGAATGTCACTTACCGCCAGTTGACCCAACATACATCAGTGGGTAAGTCAGGAACTTCTAGTCGTCAACGGCCATAAGATCAACACTACCGCCGGTCAGTTAATTGCAGACCTTATTATTGATTCTGTAAAACGAGCAGAGCAAAATTTGATGTGATCCAAATACTATAAAACAAGATGAAATAGGCAGATTACAGTTACTGAAAAAGCATGCATCCATCAGCTAGAAAAAGTTTTAGCTGTATCAAGATGAGATATTCAGCTCTGAAGCAGCAAAGAACATAAGAAACATAGAAGCCATTCTCTTCCAAATGCCCAAAACCAAAAGGCAGCATGTACAGATATGCCCAGTACTATTTTTCATAACAGTCGAACATTTGATGCAGCATGTACAAATCTTAATCCATATAACTGAAAACAGCTTTGAAAACAGCAGCAGAAACATAGCAAATCAAATTTTCAGGTACTTGTTCCACAGTAAAGCAAGAAGTGACGAATACGATCAAAGTACCTAGTAGTTCAAATATTGACATATTGCATACTTTCAAATACCGAATTAAGGATAAACAGTGCTTCACTATCATAAAAATTTCTTTATTTCTAGAATTATGACTTTCTTATGAAGAATGAACGTGAAAATTTCTTTATTAATCCAGACTTCTTGGCAACCACCCAAATATCTAATAAATAGGCAAAGCCAAAAATAGGTATGAAACCGAGAAAATCTCATTAGCATTCTTACAAAAAAGATATATAACCCCTTTCCGCCAGTAGATTTCGTTGGTTTTAACAGTGAAAAAGGTATTATACATTCACAGAAAGATGATATGTACGGTAAGAAGAGATGACGCGGATTGCCACGGCAGAGCAATTATCATATATAGCTTGAGATGATTTGATGAGAAAATTTCGCGCTCAAAACCCATTATCAAACCTTTCTTCTACAATTCTTGCTAACCAAAAGAAATTTCTTTAAACCCTTTCTCTTTCAATATCAAAATCCATGAAGCACTATACTAGATTGATATGAAAGCAACAATAAATACAGTGAGAGAGTTCAATCTTGTTAAGATTATATGTTGAGTCAGATTGCTGTGTAAGCTGCTGAGTCAAATTGCCATGTAAGCAAAGTGCTTAGTCAATTGCCAAGCTGGCATGTTGTCACGCAATGTGATATTAGCTTTTGAAGTTTGATAAATTTCCGCCAAGAAGTTGTTGTAATTAGTTTTAGTTTCCAGCTCATGCTTTGCATACTGTAGAAGGATCCAAACTATGCTATATATACCTCTTGTGATATTTAGATTGTTTTTGAGCTTAATAAGAATCATTCTTCAGTTTCTAGATATCTCTCTCTCGTTAAACATTTTCCTTTATTTTCTTGTTAATCAAATAGAGCATAATATTTTAACTTGGTATCGAGCTGTTCTTTTGTCATTCTAATAGCTTTAACAAGCTCAAATTCACACCTAGCTCTACTTTCCTCTTCATCACTCTAGTTAAGCTGGATTGCACTAATTACACGATTTGGAGGCAACAGTGCTCTCTTTGATTTGTGGAAATGGCCTTGAATGCTACATTGATGGATCTAAACTCTGTCCTAACCAATATATGCCTTCTAGATCTGGATCTGTTAGTTCTTCGAATACTGAAGCTCTAGAGAATCCTGAATATGGAGCATGTAAACATCAAGATCAACTTCTTTTTAGCTGGATCATGTTCTTAATGAGTGTTGACATACTCGGTCTTGTGGCAAGCTCTCAAACTTCCTTTGAACTTTGGAAAAGTCTGGAAAAGCAATTTGGATTTGAATCTATGGCAAAGAAGGTTCATTTGAAAATGCTACTTAGTAATTCGAGGAAAGGATCTTTATCAATGACTGAGTATTTTATAAAACTCGAAACTGTCATTAATGGCCTTGCATTAGCTAGTAGTCTTGTGAGTGACATCGATCTCATTACTCATCTTATTACTGGATTAGATATTGAGGCGGACATGCTAAATATGGATCTAAGTGAAGCATATTCTATGTTGTTAACACATGAAGCTAGGCTTGAGAATAGTAAGTTCAATAGGAATAAAGAAATGAAAAGCAATTATATAGCAAATGTAGCTCAGGAAATTTTCAAGAAATGAAGTAACTTTAATAATCTTCAAGGAAACTGGAACAAAAGTGATGGCAATGGAATTTTAATTTTGGAAGATGCGGCTTTGGAAATGGAAAGGGAAACTATCAAGGACCAAACTCAAGCAGAGGCAATAATGGAATGGTAACTTCAGAGGCATCCCTCGTGGATTCAACAATGGTTATGGCATAGGAGATTTTGGTCCTGGTGGATATGGCAGAGGTGGTCCTAGTTCTACTGGTGTTGTTTGTCAAATCTACTTCAAATATAACCATACTACTGCTGAGTGCAGAAATTGATTCAACAAGAATTTCATCCCAAATTATCAACCTCACTTATTTTATAGGTCAACACCAGGGACCGTGAGCAGCCTATACGGTAACATCGAAGTAACAACAAATCAAGGTTGTTACATTGATAGTGGAGCAACTCACCATCTTACCAATTCGTGCAAAACTTGAATGATGGTAAGCCTTACTTAGGCTCCAACTACTTACTTATAGGAAATGGTCAAGGTTTACAAATCACACATGTTAGTTATACTGTTTTTGTTAAAGGAAAGTGTCAGTCAGAAATAGCAATCAATGAGTCAGGAATCAAGAAAATCAGCCTTGACTGCAAGCTAATAAAGCGAGATTTCCTCACAATAGCAATCACGATTTCCTCAATTGTGGTTAATTCTATTATACTTTAAGAATGCTCTTTAATTCTCGAACGGCTATAATTTGTACTATATAAGGACCTCAATATGTCTCATTGTAATTGATTCGAATATATAATACAATTCTAATTTCTTCCAAGTACTTGCATTTTCCTTTCATGGTATCAGAGCAATAGCTCCTGGCAGAATAATTAAATATTATTAGTCAACCATGGCTCTTGAGTCTTCAAAAAATACATCTACCGTTTCATTTCCATATCCTTCCACATTGAATATAAGCAACTTTGTCTCTTTAAAACTCACCCAAAACAACTACATGTTGTGGAAAACACAAATAAGTGGGCTTATTGAAAGCCAAGATATGGGAGGTTTCCTAGATGGATCATATCCCAAACCTGCAGAATTTGTCTTAAAATCAACTGTAGAAGCTGAAGCATCTACAACAAAACAAGAATATGTGATGAATTATGATTACATAATGTGGAGGAGATCGGATCGACTTCTTCGCGGATGGATCGTGGGGACTCTATCAGAGGAAGTCCTTGGACTTGCTGTGGGAATAGAAACATCAGCAGCAGTATGGAAAGCCTTATCAGAATAATTTTGCTCGAAACACCAAAGATAGAGAGTTCTTTCTCATGCAAAAGATGCATCTGCACAGCAAGCAAAATTACAAAACTATCAATGACTACATCAGAGGCTTCAAAAAGATATGTGATGAACTTGATGCCATTGGCAAATCGATGGAAGATCAACAAAAGGTTTTTGGTCTTCTCAAAGGATTAGGTAAGGGTTATAGATCTTTTGTTACATCTTTGATGAAACCTCCAATACCTTCATATAATGATGTCATTCAATTAGTTCAAAATCATGAGAACATGAAATCTTTTCATTGCTCTGCAAGTGCTACTGATGAATACTCTGCCTTTTTTGCTCAAAATAAAAACAATGGAAAACACTTTAGAAACAATAGGCAGGGACAAGTTCCTTTTAACATGCAGGGACAAAATCCCTTAGCAGACAAGGGCAAAATTCCTTGACTCAAAGGAAGAGGCTTCCCTCAAGCAATACAAAAACCTTCGGAAGCACCATAAAGGAATAATCAGAATCCTTCTCAAAATGAGCAAGACAAAGATGATTTAATTTGTCAGATTTGTCTTAAGCCTCGACACTATGCCTTTGAATGTTGGCACAGATTCAAACAAGGCTATCAGCCTAATAATGCAGCACAAGCTCTTGCCGCTATGGCAATATCAGAAAATGAGACTGATGCATGGTTTCCTGATACAGGAGCTACTCAACATATGACTTCAGATAATGGTAAGTTAATTCACTGTCAAACATATCATGGATCAGATAAGATAATGGTAGGTAATGGACATAAATTGAAAATTACTCATATAGGAGATACTGTTTTGCACACAGATAAAAACTCTGTCAAATTAAAAAATGTTTTAGTTGTTCCTGAGATTAAAAAGAATCTTCTCTCTGTAAGTCAATTAACCACTGATTTTCCTTACATGTTTGAATTCACTGCACATAATTTTGTGATTAAGAACAGGGAAACAGGGAAAGTGATCACAACAGGAACTAGGAATGGTGGCCTCTATAGCTTGGAACCAAATCAAAACATGACATTCTACTCATCAAGGTTTCAAGCAACTAGCGATACCACATGGCATCAATGGCTTGGGCATCCACATATGAAAATAATTAGTTATTTAAAGCATAATAAGTTCATTTCTGTAAATGAGCATGACAGGGAAAATTTTTTATGTGAAAGTTGCCAATTAGGCAAATCTTGTAGACTCCTTTTTCTTAATATTGATGAACATTGCTCGGAACCTTTTGGTAAAATTCATTGTGACTTATGGGGTCCTGCTCCAGTTAAATCATTTCAAAATTTTAAATTTTATGTTATATTTGTTGATGAATTCACTCGGTTTACTTGGTTTTTTCCTTTACGGAAAAAATCTAATTTCTTTCATTGCTTTATTTATTTTCATAAATTTTTGAAAAATCAGTTTGAGAAAAACATCAAAGTTTTTCAATCGGATGGAGGAGGTGAGTTTGGAAGCAAAGAATTTCAAGAATACCTTTTAAATCATGGAATCAAGTCACAAAAATCATGCCCAGGAACACCTCAGCAAAACGGTGTTGTTGAGAGAAAGCATAAGAATATCATTGAGCTTGGACTTACTATGTTGTTTCATGCTGGAGTTCCTAAACGCTTCTGGGTGGAAGCATTTTCTACTGCAACATGGCTAATCAATAGGTTACCTTCAGCCATACTTGCCATGAAAAGTCCCATTGAGAAGTTAACCGGTAAGAAACCTGACTACTCTTCCTTAAGAGTGTTTGGCTCTAGATGTTTTCCATGTCTTAGAAGAATAACTCAAAATAAATTTGATCCAAAATCTTTTCCTTGTGTGTTCCTTGGATATAGTGAATTTTATAAAGGTTATAGATGTTTTCACCCACCTACTGGAAAAGTATATTTGTCAAGAGATGTTGTCTTTGATGAAAAGACTTTCCCCTTCATGAAGCTAGGTATACTTTATAGTAGTTGTGGTGAACACACAAATCTAACAAGTTTCAATGAGTGGATTGCAGGAACTTTTACTACTGCAGGAATTGGAAACAACTATAACCAACCATCTCCTCGAACAAACATGGCAGTACCTATAACAGAAAATAGCCACAGGGTAGCGGATATCAACCAAAATGAAAATACTAACCTTGATATCTCTACCACAAACAATGAAGGAAATGGAGGCCAAGAATATAGCAATATAAACATGTTACAGACCCCTCACGAATTTGATCCAACTAACAAAGATTTTGAGGCTACAAACATTTGAGCACCTCAACATGACTCTGATCAAGACACAATGGCTCCTGAACAAGAGACTGAAGTTTCCCATGAGTTGGAACTAACTAGCATTCAGCCTAACAAAGATTCAGAAGCTGTTAACATCTTAGCATCTCAAAATCAAACAGATCAAGACACGAGACAAAAACCTACTCTTGATTCCACTGTAAGTATACAACCATCTCACAACATGACAACACGTGGCAAAGCAGGTATATATAAACACAGCACCAGGTATAGCCCTACTGAATTTGCATTACTTAGTTATAATGCGCCAACAGAGCCTAAAGGCATTAAAGATGCTTTATATCATCCAGGATGGTTGCATGCTACGAAAGAGGAAATTGTTGCCCTGCATCAAAATAAGACATGGATATTAATTCCAAGATCTAATGACATGAATGTCATAGGCTGTAAGTGGGTATACAAAACAAAACTTAAAGTTGATGGCACTCTAGAAAAACTAAAAGCTAGGCTAGTGGCCAAAGGCTTTAATCAAATTCTAGGAATTGACTTCCTAGAAACATTTTCACCGTTGTAAAACACAACCATCAGGATAATCTTATCAATTGCACTATCCAACAATTGGGACATTCGACAATTAGATGTCAAAAATACATTTTTACATGGCAAGCTCGATAAACCAGTTTTCATGGAGCAACCCCCTGGATTTATTGATGAAAAATATCCGCACCATGTTTGTAAACTTGACAAAGCTTTATTTGGGCTAAAACAAGCACCGAGAGCATGGTTTGATAGGTTTAGTATGTTCCTCTTAGCTTATGGATTTGTCTGTAGCACTGCTCACTCTTCATTGTTTATTTTTCAAAAAAATCATGGCGTTATATTTTTACTTGTTTATGTTGATGATTTAATTTTAACATGAAGCAACCATATTCTTTTAAATCAATTTCTCTACTCACTTGGAAAGGAGTTTGCTATGAAAGATCTTGGTTACATTCATTACTTTTTAGGTATAGAAGTAGCTAAATTTTCTCATGGTCTTATCTTGCATCAAAGAAAATATGCTGCCGATTTGCTTAAAAGAGCAAAAATGCATACTAGTAAACTATTATCTACTCCTATGGTGCCTCACAATCACCCCATTGATACAAGTTTATTTCTGATCCTACCTTCTATAGAAGCATTGTAGGTGGATTACAATACTTGACATTCACTAGGCCAGACATTGCTTATAGTGTTAATTTTGTTTGCCAACATATGCATCAACCGAGTAATTTTCATTTTCAATTAGTTAAAAGAATTCTCCGATATGTCCAAGGAACTTTAGATCATGGTATTCGATTACGTTCTCACACTATAATTAATTTGTATGCATTTTCATATTCGGATTGGGGTGGTTGTCCTCTAACAAGAAGATCCACCACAGGATTTTGCACTTTTTTAGGTCCCAATTGTGTATCCAAGAAACAACCTCATTGATCAAGTACGGAAGCTGGGTATCGTGCTATGGCTTCAGCTGCTGCAGAACTCACATGGATCACCTATCTTCTTAGTGACATTGGCTTTCAGCTTCCTCAACCTCCAAAACTATTTAGTGATAACATGTCAGGTCTTCATTTAACAGTCAATCCAGTTCTTCATGCTTGCACAAAACATATTGAGATTGATTATCACTTTGTCCGCGAGAAAGTGGCTCAAGGGAAACTAATCACCCAGTTTGTGAGTTCCAAAGATCAACTAGCTGATATATTTACAAAGCCTCTCTCCAGCACTGCCTTTCATAATTTATGCACCAAACTTGGTATTTGGACTCTACCACGACCAAGTTTGAGGGGGGATGTTAAAGGAAAGTGTCAGGCTGTAGAAATAGCAATCAATGAGTCAGGAATCAAGAAAATCAGCAAAAAGATCAGCCTTGACTGCAAGCTAATAAAGCCGAGATTTCCTGTCAATAGCAATCACGATTTCCTCAATTGTGGTTAATTCTATTATACTTTAAGAATGCTCTTTAATTCTCGAACAGCTATAATTTGTACTATATAAAGACCTCAATATGTCTCATTGTAATTGATTCGAATATATAATACAATTCCAATTTCTTCCAAGTACTTGCATTTTCCTTTCAGTTTTAACGCTTCATTTGGTTCATATCTTCATCTTCAAGGCATATTACGTGTTCCTAAAGTCACTAAAAACCTCATCAATGTCTCTAAACTCTTCACTGATACTAACATTACCATCGAGTTATATTTCTGATGTTTGTTCTGTTAAGGACAAGGAGAAGGGAACATTGCTGGCTCAGGGAACTGCTAATCAGTGTCTCCAAACTCCTTACTGATAATAATAATTCATTTCATAAATTTTAAAGTAAATGGTAATATTCAATATCATAACTGCATAAATAGAGATGGAGTACTTGCAGATAACAAGCAAACAGCATAAAAAGTCCAGTCAACTTATTTGAGTATTGACTGACATAGGATTGTTATGATGACAACAAAAGCGATGGCAAGAAGAAGTATAGCAAAATTTTTCAATACTTGGGGTGAAAATTAAACTTGCAGCCAATAAATTTTGCGACAAAGAGGGAATGAAAGACTAGTAAGAAAACAAATGAGAGCAAATTGAATAAAGGAGGGGGTTGGGGTTTCGTTTGTGCAGACAGAAGGCCAATTTCAAAAGCCCACGCATAGCAAAATGTCATGACAGCTTCTTGGCATTTGAGGCTGCGATTGATGTGTTGAGATATATTTGGAAGAAGTTGGGACATCATGAAGCTTATGTAATTGAAATAAAATATGCCTAAAAGACTTGGTGTGATATGTAATGGACTTGTTTGTGTGTCACGAGCATGTGTTGTATTTAGAGACTATATAGTGGTCTTCGGAACTCTAATCGGATTATGCCTCGTGCGGGGAAATTAAAAGACTTTGATTTTGTTAATTATAATAAGTTAACGTTTCTAAATGCAATTCAATCTGTCGGATCCCAAAGTTCGATAGTTGGGCTCCTCTGTTTCCTTAGTAAAAAAATAATTAATTGTTTTTCCTTTTCTATTTTTCTAATTTGTAGTTCCAAGCCCGTCACTATCCTAATCCTGCCTGTCAAATAAATAAATGAAGCAAAGAATCGCTGCAATTCTTTTCCTTTACTTTTCAAGGAAACAGAGTGAAGCCACTAACCATCCAACATTCGGATCAAATTTCGGAGCAGGGATAAGTCTTGTTTTATTATCAACCAAGTCAAAGTTCCTTCACCACAATTTTTTTTTTCTTTTAACATTTGATTTGCATCAACCCGCAATCGGATCTAAAGCTCCGAAAGACAATATTGCTTTTATAAATCACTTTCCTTTGCCTCTGGGTTTGGTGGGTCACCCTGGCAAAAGTTTGAATATCCTGAAGGGTCAATTGATACAATATGAATTGATTTTTTTTCCAATTTTCACACATCACAAGCTAAACCATCCCACATTCGGAACAAATCTCGGATCTAAATACCAAGTACCATTGTGAGGATATCAGTACGTTACATGATTTTTCCTTTTATTTTCTAACGGGTGGGTCCCACTAAGTTATTTTATATTTTTTAAAAAATTATTAAATTGAAGCCAAGTGTTGCATAAATAAGCTTTTAAGTGGTTGTAATTTCCTGTCCGGTCCTCTTACCTTTTAAAATATTAAAGAGAAATCAAACCACCATCGGAGGATCCGTTAATGACTCGCCATTCTCTTTTATTCTTATAGGTGACACTGACAGCTACGAGAAAACAAACAAAGCCACGGTCCAAACGTTTGTAAAATGTCCTTCACTTTTTTCGTCTGCAGCAGCACCAACCCACATTCGGATAAAAAAATCCGATATAGGCCATAAATAAAAAAAGTCCGATATAGGCCATATCTCCCCTATAAATCTGTGCATTGAATGCTCGTGCCCCAAACACACACGAAAACAAAATGTCCATTGCATTAAGTCTCCAAGCATTTTTCACTTCAATCATAACCTTCATATCCGGCCGGCTCCGTCCTAGCTCAAACCCGCCGCCTTCTGCTTCGTCGACTGGCGATGACCCAGAATCTCAACAAGTTACTGCTCCAGTTCCAAATACTGAACCAAAGATCAACCCGAACCAGATTCTGCTCCAGTGGCAAAATGTTGTGATGGCATTTTGCTTTACCTCGGCTATTGAAATAGCTGTCCTGTTTGAACAAACTAAATCATCCCCACTCTCTGTTTCTTTCTATTTGCTCTCTTTTGTCATCTTAATCATCTTTCTTTCACTCTTTGTTGCAAAATCTGTTGGCCAGAATTTTACTGTCACCTCACAAGTGTTGGAGAAAGTTGCAATATTCCTCGCTGCCACTTCATTCATCATCACTATTACAATCCTGTTTCCACTCGGGCTCAAATGCACCACTTGGGCTCTGTATGCTCTCTGCTTGATCATCATCGCCATATGCAACAAACTCAAGTAGTTTTAAAAGTGAAAATGATTAGTCCAATACAAACATCATTATTCATTTGTGTGGTTGAGGAGTACAAGACATACATACTCTTCTTCCTGGTGTTGTAGCTGTTGTCCTTATGTACTATTCATGATACACGGTATGTAAGAATTCTTGATCGTTCATTTGTATCATTGTGTGTGTGAGTATGTACAAGTCTTGGTTTCGTACTTATTCGTTGTTTTACATTTTTGCTTTAATTTGCTTTCAAGTGTACTAGACTGGCTATTGTTTTTCAGATTTTAATTTTGGCAGCTTTATCCGAAGTGAGTTCACTCCACGTCTCCACCATCATTTCTTACTCATTTATTTTCTCAAAAACACTATCACAGCATGTTTAATGATCCAAATCTGTTTTATACAAACACACACACACCCAGATGATTCACTCTACATGTACAAAAACGGACAGACAGATGGCAGAAATTGCGTTGGGTCAAGCCCATAGTTCTGTTGAGAAATTGGGCAAAAAGAAGTAGAAGGAAATTGAATGGAGGTGTTAGTACCCCCTTTAAGGAAATATATACATAAATCAGACTACTCTTAATAATACCTATTTTAATTCCTGAAGGAAATTCAAAGAACAAAATTCCTTTTTAACGAAACCTTTTTGCATCATTTATTTTGCAGCTCTTGTGCGGTCAATGGGAATCACTTCTTTGGGTTTTGAACAACTATTTGCATTTAGTTTCTTTTTAATATACCGAACTTATTACATATACGTCTATTTTTCATTTTGGTTTTTTGTTTACTTTCTTGGGGAAAAATTTAGGATATAAGTATCCAAATTTTGAAAATAAGTGTCTCGAAGTACTGATTTACTAGAAAATAATGGAGTTTTATTGAATTATGGTCATCCTTAAGAATGATGATCATGATATACAAGTTTAATTAAAAAAAAGATACATAAACTTACGTCAATAGGGCTAAAATTGTAAATTTGAGATAGGGATTTAACTAGAATTTTTTTAAGGATGCTAGTGACTCAAGTAAATTTTGTAATCATGGATTCGGTCAAGCCCATGAATACGAGTACTTAGAATTTATCTTATTTTATTATGTTAATAAACTTTAATTTAATTTTATTATTTCTCCATGTTTTTTTAATTATTTGTATTTGTTCTCATAAAGTTTAAAAAGGCAAACTGTATTGACAACTGCTCGTCTGAATACTTATAAGATTAATCCCTGGAATTTGTTTGAGTTACGAACGTCACTTACCACCACCACTTCCAGTAGCTGAAAAAGCATGTAACCATCAGCTCCTAGAAAAGGTTTTAGCTGTATCAAGAAAAGAAATTCACCTCCGAAGCAGCAAAGAACATGACAAAACATACAAGCCATTCTCTTCCAAATGCCGAAAACCAAAAGGCAGTTATATAGATTTTAATTCAAATCAAATTCCTGAACATCAAATAAACCATTTTGTAAGTAGTAACTTCTATATCCATGTATTTCATGATATGCAATAAATCTGCTTCAGAGGAGCAAACTTTCATGTGGACATGCCCTCTAGCCGAGTGGTGAATGCCTGCTTGTATAACTGGAATGCAAAGACAGCTGCAGCTGCTTGTTACACACTGGAATCATTAGCAGAACTATTTTTCATAACAGTAGGACATTTGACGCAGCATGTTCAGATCTCAATCCATATAACTGTAATTTGTACTTTCACATGTCTGCCTAGACTACATGCTACACAACCAAACGACCAATCATATCAAGAGCATATATATTGAATTGTACAGAAGATGTTACTATTACATTTCTCTCCACAGTTTACACACCTTTGCCCCAAAGCAGAAGAATACGTGTACTTTAAAATGCAACATAGGATGCTTGAATCCTTATTTTTATGCATTATGCAAGAGGATATTTTGAGCACTTGTGCAAACAATTCAAAATAATGGTAACAAGGAACAGTTGTGAAAGAAAAGTTATAAATGATAACCAAAACAGGTATAAGGTTTTACGCTATAGGCAATCTGCAGACAACCAGTCTTGTAATACAACTGTTAGGTGTTTACAGAACTACACTCTTTCCTTTTTTCCATTTCAACAGTGGTAGTCAAGTCTAACCATAGCAGTAGTCAAGTCTAACAATCTTGTAATACAATTGTTCAATGTTCAAAACCATACACTTGATGTCAGAGGCACACATACAACAGTTAAACACACTAGATCAGTCCCTGTAATAAAAGGTAAAGAAAGAAACTAATTACATAATGAAAGGAAAAGGATTACAGCAAATAAGGGGAAAAGGGAATTTGACAGCCATGAAAAAAGCAGCATCAAATTTTCAGGTAGTTGCCCCACAATAGGTAGTTATTTTCGGCATCAAACTTTCAGGTAGTACATAGTAGATTAAATATTGCATACTTTTGAATACCAAATTTTCCTTGATCAAATTGCAGAATTCTTGTACACAACCAAATCTCAAGAGGAAGTACTTCCCACTACCAAAATTTCTGCTAGTAAAAAGTACCAAGGATAAACAGTGTTAAAGTAAAATACTTCCCTATATTAGAAGAGCAAGGTAGAGAGATGTGAAGATGGTAAGGACAGAAAAATTGTGTTTTGAGTTTTCCCAAGTCTGTTATCATGGCTTTGGTATCCCCAAGAGTTGCATCCTTCTCCTAAGCACCGAGTTGTGAAATCAAATTGTAAAAGCCAACATGACAAAAATAAAAAACAAGCTAAAGCATACAACTCATTTCCAGCATGTTGCCTTGATCCAGTATAATTTCATCATAATCAACCCATAGGAAAGTTATTCCTAAACCAAATGAATAATGAATAAAAGAAACAAATAGCATCTTTGTATTTGTGTAATGTCACCTTAAAGTTCTAAAGTTTCCTTTATCTTTCTCCAATGTTTTCAACACATTTTATCTAAACTTGTATTATGTCACTATTACCTTCAATATCTGATCGAGGATGGTAGCCTGACACAGGGTGCACCAAATGTGGACATCTTAGCCGCCTCAAAACACATTAATGGGTATGCATTGATGTCAGGAACTTCAATGTCTTGTCCACATGTAGCAGGAATAGCAGCTCTTATCAAATCTCTATATCGTGACCAATGCCCAGCAGCCACAAGATCATGCACCAGTTATTACTGGTCAGTCAATTTCAGACCATATGTAACACAAGTGGTGACACTGCAGCTTTCCAATCTGGAACAGACAGAATGAACATATACGAGAAGGGCTCAACATGGAAGGCAACAGACCCATTTGACATGGGAGCGGCATGTAAATCTGAACAAGGCAATGAATCCAGGGCCAGCATTTAATATTACAACAAAGGACTATATTCAATTCCTCTGCTTCATGGGTCACAATCACCCATCAACTAGTAGATTGCCAAAACCAAAATCAACTGCATGAAAAATAACCATCTCGGACTGAACCTTAACCTCCCATTTATTACTATCTCCAAATCTCCATAAAAATAAGAGTGACAGTAACAAGAAAGGTGACAAATGTCGGCACAATAATCAGCTTACAAAGCTCTAGTGGAGGCTCTGTGGCACAAAAATGACAGTCAACCTTGAGTTCTAAGTTTCAACATGACCAACAAAATACTTTCCCTCAAAATCTACTACTGTTCCCATAAATTCTTTCAAATGGAAAAACAGAACACCTTAGACCTTATAGTATCATCGAAATCAGTACAGTAGACTATGAATATATATTTGATCATATCCAACATTCCCTTAACTCACAAAAACATTTCTTGCACTTCATAGCCACTCCAGCAACCAATTTTTCAATAAAGGCAGTGACAATAGAATGAAAGTTTGTCATTACAGATATCAACATATTACTCTAGACAAGTTTTTCCCTCCCTGCACTGACTTCCCTATTCGGATAAATCGTGTTCATTGAGATAAACTCTCCAAATGAACAAGGAACATAAGAGAAACTCTATATAAAAGAGTAACTCAATACAATTGAAGTGACTGCAAACAACTGCTTTCTTAGAATATAGTTTTAGTACATGACAACAAGATTAGCCTCCTCATAAATAGTCTCTTTAAGTCCATACCAGGAAATTAAAAAGACAAAATAGTAATGTAACCAACCAAAAGGAGCTGCCGGGCAACTACAAAGGGTTACTCCCCACTAATCCATCAAATCTAAGCAGAATAATACTTTGATTTTAAAATACAATGTAGGATGAGAATTGTAGTTAAGATGCTATTTGCTTGCTAGTTTGATTTGCTACAAATCCAAAATAATTTGATCCATCACAATATCAGGACCATTTGCTCATAATCACAATTCACAAAAGCAGCATCATTTTCAGAATGCTTAAAAGTTAGATTGAACAAAGCCAAAGGAAAGTTCAAAAGACCTGAATGAAAAAAATAAATAACTACAAGAAAGAGTGCCAGAAAAAGGGCCTCTCGAATATCATCCATTTTTTCTTTTTTGATAACCTAGATTCCCGCACCGACCTGGACCATAGTTGCACACTGGAAAGGTCCTAAACTGGGGGTTCAGCCCGGCGCCCGAACCCCATGACCTATGAGACAAGAAAGGGTGGAAAACCTATGACCTCGGTACAGCCAAGCACTAGATCCCAAGCCCTCAACCAACTGGGCTACTGCTTAGGGGGCAAATGTCATCCATTTGATTTGGCTATCATCAAAGCAACCTTCTGTACCACAACATAATAAATAAAGGAATGCTATCACACTTATTGCTTGAAATCCCGCACAAAACAACTTAAGCAAATGTTACCACTTCTTCAAATAATTCTTTGTGTAAGATAAAAGAAAATCACATGAGGAGATAATTCCTTGACAGCCAAAAAACTACGATATCCAATATACCTCTATCTCCACTACCAATTGCTGGCTATCCCAAAGCCAATTGCAGACACCAAAACATTGAGTTTGAAAAGCATTTATTCTCAAATTTTGAATATGGCTACAGAAATTATTTTCTACAAATATGACCATTCCTTTTCAGCCCTGTTCCCTATCCTGCAGTGAGAAAATGTCATTAACCCATACAATTTGCAAAACAAAACTATCCGGATGGTAGATTGAAGAAACAAATAGCAGGTTAATTGCAGATGCAACATTTTTGCTAATAAAATTGCCAATAAAGCAGAAAAAAGATCGCATTCTTACAATTCAAAGAATAAAAAGAACACTGTGCAAAGCAACTGACAGAAGCAAAAGATAAGGTTCAGTGGCTCTACTAAAAACTTTTCCTAGTGCCATATTATCTGGACTAATGAAAAATATAGTTTAAAGCAAAATACACCCACTTGTTTGTCTGCCCCATTCTTTTGGCAGTGGAAACCTACCAACTACAGGGGCAGCAAATAACATCTTGATCTTGCAAAGAAACAAGGGAAGGGTAAACAAATACCGTATTCAAAAGTGTGAAGATCTTCCTTTCTCACCAATCCGTTCAAAAAAGTGACATCAATATAAAAAGAGTCAAAGGGAAAAGATAAAATTTTAAATTTAACATTTCAAAAATGAAATTAATTGTGAACCAATGTCTTCCCCTTTTCTTTGGGCAGAAACCTGTCAAATACCATCTTGATCTTGTAAAGAAACAAGCCAAGGGTTACAATATTCAAAAGTGTCAAGATTTTGCTTTCCCATTAGTCAGACCAAAAAATGACATTGATATAAGCACAACTCAAAGGGAAAACATAAACTTTTAAGTTTAAAATTTCAGAAATGGCATTAATTTAAACCCACCAATGTCTTTCTTGACCCACATAGCTATTTCTGGGACAAGAAATCCCCATTAAGACTTGCTTTGATACATAGAACCAAAGCATCTTAGGGTTCTAAGTATCGAAAACTCAAAAGGACAAATCTTTGCCCAAAAATAAACGAAAAAAAACCCTCTGTGGACTCTTCCCTCTCCTCATTTTCTAAATCAGAAAATGACTAGTTGCTTGACAACCAACAAAAAATTTGGACCAAAAATAAAAAAGTAGAAATGCCATAAGCTGAAAAGGATAACATATAATTAGATAGTTGCTTTGAAGAGGAGGATAAAAAAAAATATCAACCATCTAGTGAAGAAAGCAACCCAATATGCAAAATAGGAAATTACCAGTTCCTTTGGCTTAGCAACCAATAAGAAGCTTGGAAATAGAGGTAGAAGACATTAATTTTTAAATTTAAAAAATGGACATATATTTTTTGCAAAACAAAACTCTTTGGAAAGCAGATTGAAGGAGCAAATAGTGACCTAATCACAGATGCAAAAGTTTTGCTAAAACATTTCCCAATAAAGCAGAAAAAAGATCATTTTTTTGCTCAAAATATTAACCAAAGGGACATACTTATATTTCAACATATCTTCTTTTTATCTCCTCTTTTCAAAATATTAAACACCAGGTTTCCTCTCAAATTCTTCAAATCAGAAAATGACAAGTTTCACAGCAACCACAACAAAGCATTTTGTTGGGAGAAAAAAAAGGCAAGTCAATAGTAAAAAAAAATGAAATTCTTATCAGCCTACACACTCTTCTAGACAACAGATAGCAGCTACACAAGGCAAAGCCAATAGTACGTATGACGAAACTCATAAAATCTCTCTAGCATTCTTACAATTCGGAAAATAAAAAGGAACTCTGCTCAAAGGGAGCCAAAAATTGTTTCTTCACAAATGCCCCATTTATGAAAAACACTCAGAAAATCTCTCGAGCATTCTCCCAATTCAAAAAGGTAAAAGGAACTCTGGAAAGCAGCTTAAAGGAACAAAAATTTGCTTCGTCACAAATGCCACATCAACGGTGAAACTCAGAAAATCTGTCCAGCATTCTTACATTCAAAAAATAAAAGGAAACCTGTGTGAAGTAGCTAAGACAAGCAAAAAATTGTTTCATCATGAATACCCATTTTTGCCAGGAAAGCCAAAAAGGAAGAAAAAAAATGTTTCAGTGGTTCTAATTAAAATTTACCAGAATGAAATCATCTGGAGTAATAATAAAAATATTTCTTACAACAAAATACACTCACTTGTTTGTCTTCTCCATTTTTCGGCATCTAATAACATCTTGATCTTGTAAAGAAACAAGGAAAGGGTATACAAATACCGTATTCAAAAGTGTCAATGTCTTCCTTTCCCACCAGTTCGACCAGAAAAATGACATTGATATAAAAACAACTCAGCAGAAAACATAAAATTTTGAATCCAACATTTCAAAAACGTAATTAATTTAATCCCACCAGTTTCTTTCCTGAACCACGTAGCGATTTCCGGAAAAATAAATCCCCATTAAGCCACATTACAACAGAACCAATGTCTTCTGGACTTGTATAGATATGCAGAACCAAAGCATCTTAGGGTTCCAAGTATCAAAAACTTAAAAGGACACACACTTGCTTGTCTTCCCCATATTTTTTGGGGCAGAAGCCAACCAACTACAACCAAGCATCACATACCATCTTGATCTTGCAAAGAAACAGGCCAAAGGTAAACAAACACCAAATTCAAAAGTGTCAAGATCTTCCTTTCCCACCAGTCCGACCAAGTCCGACCAAAAAAATGACCTCAACATAAAAACTAAAAGAATAAAACAATAAAAGGGAAAACATAAGTTTTTTAAATTTAACATTTCAAAACTGGGATTAATTTAAACACAACAATGTCTTTCTTAAGCCATTTCTAGAGCAAGAAATCCCCATTAAGTCACGTTATGACAGAACTAATGTCTTTCTTGACTTGCTTTGATATGTAGAACCAAAGCATCTTAGGGTTCTAAGTATCAAAAACTCAAAAGGACAAATTTTTGCCCAAAAGAGTTAAATAAACAAAAACCCTCTGCTGGCTCTTTCCTTCCCACATTTTTAAAATCAGGAAATGAGCAGTTGCTCAGCAAACAACAAACGTTTGGATAAAAGAAAAAGAAAAATAGATACGTCTAAGCTTAAAAGGGAAAACATATGATCAAACATAAAATTGAAGGAAAAGCATAAATTACATCTTTGGATTTCTAAGTATTGAAAATAAACAGAAACCCTCTCTAAGGATAAGAATTATAAACAGAATGAAATAGATTGCTTCTTTGAAAAGGGAAAAAAAAAAAAAGCTAGCCCAGATGCACAATAGGAAATGACTAGTTTGTTTGGCTTAGCAACCAATAAAACATCTGGTCAAAATGAAAGAACCCACTTTCGTAGGAATTACATCATATCATTCACGGCCTTAACATTGGCCTAAGAAACTGGGAAATAGAAGTAGATTGATCATACCTAACAAATGTGAAAACAACTCTAAGGGAAAACATAAATTTTTAAATTTCAAAAATGGCATTAATCCAAGCATCATGTTTCTTGACCCACTAGCCATTTCTGGAACAATAAATCCCCATTAAACCACATTACAACAGAATCAGCGTCTTTCTTGACTTGCTTTTATATGCAGAACCAAAGCATCTTAGGGTTCTAAATATCAAAATCTCAAAAGGACTAATCACTGCCCAAAAAAATTGAATAAACAAAATCCCTCAGCGGATTCTTTTCTCCCCACATTTTCTAAATCAAGAAATGACATGGATGTGCCATGAACTTAAAAATGGTACACATAAAATCAAACTTAAAATATTAAACAGTTATAAACAGAATAGAATATCAAACAGAATAGAATATTAATAATTGCTTTGAAGTAATAAGAAAAAAAAAATCTAACATCTAGTCAAGAAAACAACCCAAAAAGTAAATTATAAACATATCTGAAATCCAATGCTTCAATCGGTCTGCATACCCTCTGAGTAAAGAAATAACTGAAATATTCAAAAAAAAATGCAAGAAAGTGAGGAATAGAGGTAGATTGCTCATACCCATCAAATGTAAATCGTATAGAAATAAAAGGGCAGCTAATCCAGACGTTACACACCATCACATTACGAATGTATCGGTCTTCTTGCGAAAATTAGGGTTTCGCAATTACACAACACATTGCAAATCTTTCGTTAATTAGGGTTTGAATTGAAAGTGAGACTCTGATAAAAGAAGAGAAAGGGTAGAACGAGTAGGGATGCTTTGTAGACACTTGCAACGTAGGCATTACGCAACGCGCGAACGCCTTTTCTTTTTTTAAATTGGTTTCTTTGGCGGTTTTGAAAGCGCACCGTTTTCTCTAATTCAAAATTAAAAAACTACTTGAAATTTTTAAAAAAAAAAAAGTGGCCTTTTGAAATCAGATTTATTTTGGGTTTGGGCCTAAACCCGTTTAGCTTTTAATTGACTATCTTAGAATGCAAGAAGAAGAGCTGGACTATTGGCACCGCTCAAATATGCTCTCTAAACCCCCTCTTCGTTATATTTATTTTTGTCTCAAAAATACCTTTTTAATCGACACTCCTAAGTCCTAATTTATTATTATTTCTTTTTCTAAGTTATTTTATCACTTTTAAACATAGTCTTCTATTTATTTTCTTTGCAACATTCAATAAAAACATTTAATTGATAAATTTATGAATGAAAATCATTCACTTGAAAATCATGGTCTGAAAACAATTTCTCAAGTATAAAAATAGTTTATTTGCAAAAGAAATGAAATAATATTGAAAAGAAATTATTTTAAAATTAGGCAAATAAGTTAGATGTATGAGAGGTCATATGACATATCTCAACTCACAAAAAAAAAAAAAAAGGCCGAGAGAATGATGGATGATGAATCAGCTTGGAAAAAAAAATTGTTAACAAGCTTATGTCGTTTTAAAAAGTTAAAAAAAGAAAAAAGAAAAAAAGATGAATGGTTTAATTAGATTTAAATTTTTCCTTAACTAAAATTTTAGTAAAAAAAATTAAAAAATTGAAAAGGGTTTTGTTAGGATAGCGATAGGAGTGCCAATAGCTCCACTATAAAACAAAACCCACAATATCAGATTTTAATCGACTTTCTTCCATGTTATCGTTGGGTTACAAAGCCCACCAATACTTTAGTCTTGCTTTCACATTAAATTATTAATTTCTAATTGGGTGTTTATTTAGTTTTTACATTTTAGATTAAGTGTTTGTTCATGTCCTTATAACATTATTTCTGTTGAGTATGTGACATTCATGTCCTTTTATTTTTTTCTTTACTTTATAGTCCTTACTACAATTTTAAAACAATATTCAATACCTTTACAAAAATCTTGCCAATAATTATTTATAAACAAATTATTTTTAAATAAATCCTAAAAGTGAAATAATAACAAAAAATTAAATTTATTTTTATTTAAATTCTAGGTTAATTTTTTAATTAATTATTTTTATAGATAAATTAATTAATGTTCCTAAGATTATAGTTGTAAGGATATTATTGTAAAAGTAAAGTAAAATAAGAGCATGAGTGCCACCTATTTAACAATAATGGCGTCTTGACGTATTTTATAAAATAGAGAGACTAACCAAATACCTAACCTAAAATATAGGAAATAAATAAATATTTACCGTTAATAGTAGCATATAAGATTTTAATTTGACTAGTCATGTTACCTCACATCCCCATGCATGTTTCAAATTGAGAAGTCAAATGATCCAAACTAGTATAAGCACTGATCCCACGGATGAAGGTCATTACGAACCAACACAACCAATAAGATTCTTAAATGTTTTAGTTTGGTCAACTCTTATCGTTTTCTCCTTATGTGACAAAAACTGAAAATCTTAGGTGTTGAACTAAAAAAACTCACTCGAAGAAACTGCTCTTCAAAACCTTGAATTTAGAAAAATATTATGCCGCCTAATTGGAGCCCTTAGCTCTACATTTTGTAAGTTTATTTAATTATTAATCTTCAATTAAATCATATTTCTTATAATTGTATCTCGCCCGCGTGCGTGAATACTGCGTGTAACAGCATGAGGCACAATGAGGACTGGCGCCATGGATATTTATCACTTTTTCTTTTGTCCAAATGGTGGGTCTAATCCTGTCATTTTCCTACACGTTAGCAAAATAAACGAAAACAAAGACTTGAACTCTTGAAAGATGCCTATTGTCGGAGGATCCGATTGAATTTGATGGCTTGCAGCAATTCTCGATCTTTTATAATTACCAAGGAACC
The DNA here is from genome assembly GCA_030449895.1 of Citrus mangshanensis. NCBI lineage: Eukaryota > Viridiplantae > Streptophyta > Magnoliopsida > Sapindales > Rutaceae > Citrus > Citrus mangshanensis. Next base: position 192,028 of record JASUUJ010000037.1, read on the forward strand.
AGCGTGACGCTGACTATCCAACTTTCGGATCAAATTTCGGACTAGTGATAAGTCTTGTTTTATCATCAACCAAGCCAAGTTCCTTTGCTGCAATTTTTTTGACTTTTTGATTTGCAACAACCCAGAATCGGATACAAAGTTCGGATATAAAAGTACTGCTTTCATGAATCACCATCTTTGGCATTTTGGGGTTGAGTGACATATGGCAAAAGTTTGAATATTCTGAAGAGCCAATTAAATAATCAGAGTTAAGGTTTTTTGCATGGATCAGGATCATCTCCTGATTTTAGCATTACTGAGTTTTTAATGATCTTTTGTCGTGTGTCTTTTAGTATTAGTGTATGGGTAAAATTTAACTTCATCTATTTTTTTATTTCTTAACACCCAATCAGTGATTGAGTTATTTGCTCAGAAAATGATTAGATCAAGAGATAATTCTTATCCTTTTTGCATACAACACAAGCACCAAATATTGACTAGCATTGTAAGGGCATCCCCTAATAAAATTTCCTTTTCTTTTTTTGACGGTAGACACCCATGGTTAAGAATTATTGATTAGAATTCCATTCCCTGAAAATCTTCAATTTATTTTTAAAAATGTAAAAAATTCAAATTATTTTTATTTTTCGTTCAAAGGACAATGACAAATTATGGGATGAATTGATAAATTTTTTTATTTTTTAATAGTAAATAGAGTTAAATTGATTTTTTCACACTTTTTGGGATAAATTAAAAATTGTTATTTTAAATAGAGGTAAATTGAATTTTACCCTTATTAGTTGAAAATAGTTTTCAAGTCATTAGAGGTTCGAATCTTTTGCCACTATTCTACCTTTCTAAATAATAGAAAGAAATATTGTACCAAAATAATAATAATAATAATAATAAAAAGAAATAGAAGTATAATCCGAGGATCCGATTCTTGGCCTACGGGTGCAGCTACAGCCTACAAGGAAACAAGCGAAGCCACAGTCCTAACTTTTGTCAAATGTCGTTCACTTTTTCATTGGCATTAACCCAAATGCGGATCAAAAGCTCCGACATAGGCCACAGCTCCCTTATAAATTAAGGCATTGAATACTCGTGCCACAAACTCACAGAGGAAAACAAATTTAAAAAAAAAAAAAATGTCCATTACTTCAAATCTCCGAGCATTTTTCACTTCAATCATAACCTTCATATCCGGCCAGCTCCGTCCTAGCTCAAACCCGCCGCCGTCTTCTTCTTCGACCGATGATGACTTCGAATCACAGCAAGTTACTGCTCCAATTCCAAATACAGAACAAAAGATCAACCCAAACCAGTTTCTGCTCCAGTGGCAGTGGCAAAATGTTGTGCTGGCATTTTGCTTTTCATCAGCTATTGAAATAGCTGTCCTGTTTGAACAAACCAAATCCCCACTCTCTTTTTCTTTCTATTTGCTCTCTTTTGTCATCTTAGTCGTCTTTCTTTCCCTCTTTGTTGGAAAATCTGTTGGCCAGAATTTTACTGTCCCATCACAAGTACGGGAGCAAGCTCCAATATACCTCGCTGCCACTTCATTCATCATCACCATTACAATCCCGTTTCCACTCTGGGTCAAATGCACCACTTGGGCTCTGTATGCTCTCTGCTTGATCATCATCGTCATATGCAACAAACTCGTGTAGTTTTAAAACTGAAAATGATCTGTCCGATACAAGCATCATTGTTCATTTGTGTGGTTGAGGAGTACAATACATCCTCTTCTTCCTGGTGCTGTAGCTGTTGTTCTTATATATTCATGATACACGGTGTGTAAGAATTCTTAATAATTCATTTGTATCATTGTGCAGTGTATGTACAACAAGATTAAGTATACCTTCACTTATAGAAGAGAGGAATTTTAACATTAAAAAAAAAAAAATCAATCTCCATTCTCAAAAATCCTAAATTTGAGTTTTCACTAATAGAGGCAAAATAACTTATTTAAACTTCAAAAACTCTCTTAAAAAAATAACTAAACAACAACAAAAGTTATAATAAGAACTTATGTGATTAAATAAATACTGATGACCATTAAATAAGTCATACCAAACAGTGATTAAGTTAAATTTGTGGATTTCATTCTTTTTACTTTTTAATTCGGAACGTATCGGTTCAAAGCTCCAACAGAAAATCTTGCTTTCATATTCTGATTTCTGATCACTTAGTGGAATCCGAATCGAGCTTTTCCACAGCTTGAGCTTCTAACGTTGAGTATCTACATAACTTATTACTGTTCCTACATCATTTCATGATCATTCCTTTTTATTCTTTTAGGTGCAGCTACAAGGAAACAAACATATTAATCATGTTATTCTATTAACTTTCGTGTTACGCCTAAAATAAAAATAGCAGCAAAATGTTCCTTTAAAAAAAAAAATAACGATAAAGACTTGAATCATATACACACTTGTCGGCCCCCACCTCGCCATTTGACTGCAAAATGTTCCTTTAAAAAAAAAATTACGATTAAGGCTTGAATCATATACAAACTGGTCGGCCCCCACCTCGCCTTTTGACTGCATCTATTGATAATTAATTGACTTTAAAAAGAACATGCCTATTCATAGTCGCCCACATCTAGTAAGAAATTAACCCATGCGTTTAGTAAATTATTAACAGGTTAGCCATTCTAAATTTTGGTAATTAAAGCCATTATCAAGCTAGAGAATATTATTCTTTTTGTCACCTTCATTGAAACTTCTTCGTGACTCACTTAAACAATTATCAGACTATTGTATTTTTCTTTTCTTTTCTTCTCAATTTGATGTATTTATATACAAGAAGGCAAGATTTGCAACATTTGTGCAGACACACCACCAAATTGAACGAAGCTTCAATTTCTTAATTCTATTTATGTTCTTTGGTGATCGCCTTTGCCAAGAGGTGTCCTCTTCGTACGGCTGACTTGCAAAGAATTTTCAAAAGCACAAACAAAGCCACAATCCCAACTTTTGTCAAATTCCTGGACGTTTTCCATTTGCAGCAACTGCAACCCAAATTCGGATCAAAAGCCCCGATATAGACCATAGTTCCCTTATAAAATTAAGGCATTGAATGCTAGTACCGTAAACTCACACACACACACACACACACACAAAAGTCCATTACTTCAAGTCTCAAAGCATTTTTCACTTCAATCATTAGCTTCCTGTCCAAGCTCCGTCCAAGATTAGACCCGCTGCCAGCTTCTCCTTCGATTGATGACTCAGAATCACAACAATTCGCTTCTCCAATTTCAAATACAGAACAACAGAACAACCCAAACCAGTTTCTGCTCCAATGGCAAAATATTGGATAGCATTTTGCTTTACATCAGCAATTGAAATAGGTGTCCTGTTTGCGCAAGCTAAATCATTCCCACTCTCTATTTCCTTCTATTTGCTCTCTTTTGTCATCCTAATCATCTTTCTTTCACTCTTTGTTACAAAAGCTGTTGGCGAGAATTTTACTGTCACATCAAAAGTTTTGGAGAAACTTACAATATTCCTTGCTGCCACTTCATTCATCATCGCCATTACAGTCCCATTTCCACTCTGGCTCAAATGCACCGCACGGGGCCCTCTTTGCTCTCTGCTTGCTCATCATTGGTATATGCAACAAACTCTTAAGTAGTTTTAAAATTGAAAATTACTTGTCGAATACATTGCTAATAATTCCTTATATGTGCTTCTAGTTTAACTACGATAACTTTTATGCATTGCTCATCATTTTTCATTTTGTGCTGTTGAGGAATACGTCCTCTTCTTCTTGGTGTTGTAGCTATTGTTCCTACGTATTCATGATATACATTGTATGTATGTACAAGTCTGTGTTTTGGATTTTATTTGTTGCTGTTTTATAATATTGCTTTAACTTGCTTTCAAGTGTAATGGCTATCGCTTTTGAGATTTCAATTTGACAACTTCATGGAGGCAAAGCTCAATAATTATTGTACCGGATAACCGATAATCAGACTTTTTTTTTTTTTCAGTTTTTATGTTGGCAGAGAAAATCGGTGCAAAATTATTAAAGATATAATAAATTTTATATTATACAAGTGAAAAATTATCAGCTCACAGAGATAAGACTTGCCGATAAGCTGAATTTTTATATATTTTTATAAACAATAGATAAGTGTTAAATTGTGATTGAGCTATATAAAATTCAAAGTGAAAAACTGCCTGAATTTTATGTTTTTAGAAAATAAAAAGAAAATTATTTCTCCATTTTAATGAATTTTTATTTATTTATTTTTGTTGGCTTTGAATTAAGTACTAAAATATAGTAAATTCAAAGTTAACTGAAAATTCTTAAAACAATTCAAAGACAAACAAGTCACATTCTTTTCCATTTTCTTTAAAATTATGGTTCTCCCAATGAAATTATCAGCTCCACAGCTGAAGCAAAAGCAACAGAGCAATAAAAATCTGTGGCAACATAAGACGGGGGTCTTATTTTCAAGGGTGTCTCGATGAAATGTGTATTTTATTTAAGTATTTCCCCCAAAATTATGAGGAGACCGAGCAAACCGACTTTCATTACGATTACTTGTTAACTCAAATCCTCCACTTGATGGATAATTATACAAGGAATTATTAGCATAAAATGAATTTAATTTGACTAATGATATATGTACAAATTTTTATATAAATTTATTTTATACAAACTGATGTGGCGTTAATTTATTGGCTGAATTAAATATCTTTTGACCCACATGATTTATTTATATTATTTTATATTTTGATTCAACCAATGAATTAATGTCACATTAATTTGTACAAAAATTTGTTACTATATCATCACTTATTTACTTTACCATTACTTCTTACTCAGCATATTATAATCATTTTCTAGTCCAACGTAAACATTTTTTAAAATGCAGATTCAACTTTTAACAATGACGCAAAAGAATTTTACAAAGATTTCGATCATTGCAACATGCATAAAAAGGGGGACAGATATGGTAGAAATTGCACTGGGTCAATCCCATAGATCCGTTGAGAAATTAGGCAAAAGGAAGTAGAAGGAAATTTCGGCATCGCGGATTGCGTTGAGCCCGTAAACTACAAAGCCCTTTTGGACGTTACTGCAGGTGTGTCCTAATCTTATTGAGTGGTACTGTTGGCACTCCTCTGGGTTTGCTTAAACCACACCCTTTCTGAGTACACTTCACAAGTGGGTTTAGGGTTAATGATTCAATAATTTCTAGTACAATTGTGCTCCATCACTTTCATCTCTACTTTGCTTTCTGGAACTGATCAATTCAACGTTATATTCCAATTAGTTTATTTTTTGATTAACTAAAACTTGTCATAAATTAAACAATTCAGTATCTGAAACATTTTTTAATTTTTTTTAATCAACACCCATTTTAATTTTTATTCAACATCCATTTTCTGTCCATAGGGCCTACGTAATTAAAGACTTTTTTTTTTTTTTGGGTTTTCGATAAGCTAACCCAATGTCACATATGTATAGCAGGGCAGTAAAAAGACAAAATTAATCAAAATGCTCACTTGCTTGAGAATTGACAAATAAATCAAACGGAGAATTGACGCCACAGTCTCAGATCTACGTTTTGACAATTAAAGCTAACCCACAGATTAGCGAGTCTAATTCTACGTTTTGACCTTAATTATGGGATTTCAACATGGATAGACACAGATTTATTACATATACAAAAGCCTTTGAAGCTAGCATGAATCAGCAGCATAGATAGGAAGTAACATAAACAATCAAATTAAGATATGATAAAATTAATTCGAAAATTATTGTAAAAACAAGAATCAATAAAGTATTGATGGTCGAAAATTCAATTCCAACAATCCCAAATTTAACTAGAATTTAATTTGAGTTTTGATCAGTAGGCTCCCAAAAAAAAGAGAAAAAAACTAGAAAAAAGATAGGCAAATATATTGTCACATGAGATACTGTCACAACTCATAATGAAGACAAACTTTGATGCCTACAAAATCAAGAAAATAAAGATCATTTATATACTAGTTATTGTCTTAATTGACTTTTTAAACTTTATGCAGTATGAGTTGTGCCAGTATCTCATCTGAAAATATAATTTATGCAAATATGCTTCTGTAAATATGCTTACGGTGGGGGTAATTAAACAGCCCTTTCTTTTTTCTTTTTCTATTTTTCTGTAATTACAGTATTATCCTATAGTAATATAACTAAAAGAGATGAATAAATAATTGTTGAATTATTGAATTATTATGGACTATGCCACAGAAATTTCCATGTCTAGATCATTCATGGCCATATAACAGCAATGTTGAAGAGATCGATTCCAAATAACACGCTTTAGAATTGAAACGACATAAATAGTCTATCCATTTTCCTGCAACTTTTGGTTATTTTTCTTCTATTTCCTCAGATACCTGGCAGTTCAACAACTAAGAAATCTCGTCCTGTTACAATTAGCCCGAATTGAAGCTCACAGCTGCAGCAAAACAGAGCTCAGATCAGATGCCTCCTTCAATAAACAGGCTCTCAGTAAAATTTTTTCAGTAAATAAAATGGAAATGTAGCAAAACAGAGAAACACACACTGCCCAAGCGAGTTAGGACTTTAACATTGGCGTACGACTCGATTAGTGCAGTGTCAATCTTCCTTGATTGCTATATTTTTTGACAAGCTGGCCTGATCTCTCTACTATCACGTTTTAATGATCTGATCAGAAAGCACCTGGAATTTCTTTATGGCATGAAGCGTGACGTGACATTTAAATGCAGGCATCGCTAAACACTTCCAATTAATGTATGTGCAAGAAGATAATGATGGAGAAAGATTCCAATTGATCGGGTTCAGTCCCTGCATGCATTAATAAACAATTAATATGTAGACGTAGCATCATCATTCTTGTTAATTAATTGTTTGTTTCTCTTGAGCTAATAGAAGCTTTTCGGAATGAGGTTAGCTCTATGTATATATTTTGGGCACTCGCTAGTTTCCTTTCTATTAAAATTAATATATATTATTGACCGTTTAATATTTTCACAATAATTAATAATTTCTTTTTTAGTATAATTTATGGTATGATTATTATTTTTAAGTACATTTTATTCATATTTATTATAAACTAAATATATCATATAAATAAAAATCAATTATGTACTAAAAATAAGATATATATATATATATATATAGAGAGAAAATACAAGCAATAAGATATATATTTTTTATTTTTAAGCATTTTTCTTACAATAAATATATATTTTCGGTAGAGCTATTTGAATCTACTAAATTCCTCACCTCACCCTTTTTTTGAATTAAAATTTTTATTGTGAAAATATAATATAATCAATTATTTAGTTGACCTTGTTCTCTCTCCCTTCATCTCCTTCCCTTCCCAAAAGTTTATTGTAATACATGAAATAAATATTGTGTTTAACAAATGAAATTATTCAAAAATTAACAAATTCAGCCTTATTGTAATTTAAAACAAATTTTAAAGAATAATGCCCATCATGCAAGAATTAAAAATAAAAGTTTCTATACCTTGAATCTATTACAAATTTTTTAGTTAAATATCAGAAGCACAAACTTAATGATCATAATAGGTAAGAATTGATAATGTTTAGTGAAAATTAAAAGAAAGATAAAGTTGATTTAGTAAGAAAGAATAAAACGAAAAATTAAAAGAGAGAGATTAGTTTCGATTTTGACCATTGTTACAATACAAACAGAAAGTAGTTGATCAAGGGTAATTTTGTGATTTTTGGGAATTTATAAATTAAAAAAAATTAAATTTGATAATTTTAAAAAATGGGTGTTGAAAGAAATTAATTGGTTCAAATATCCATATATTTTATATTACCAAAATAAGTTATCAAATAAACGACTCATTTATCTCTCTTTTCGATTAAAATTTTTTGGTGGAGAATTTTTAAATATTATAAAAAGAATAAAAAAGTAAGTGGTATAAATTAATTTCAATTGACAAGAAAGTTCTCCCTTTTTTTTTTTTTTGGGTTCATTTTTCTTAACTACATTCACTCTATTCTAACTCAATTTAAGCACATCATTATATTTTTGGTATGAGAAGCACATGCACACAAGGACCCACAAATTTTCCGTCCGAAAAATTTGAAACCTAAAAAGGAAATTTGAAAAAAGCAATTGTATTAATGATATAATACAATTTAATATTAAACACTTAAAAGGAAAATGAAATATTTAATGATGTCAAATTATTCCGCCATTTATTATTTGATTTCACAATTAATAGACAACTTAAAATTGACCATGGGGGTTAGGGGTTTAGTTAGGTGTTTATTTAAATAGTTTAATATATTTGGTTGGCCACCCAAATCTGAATTTTAAGGGAGATTAGAGATTAAAAAAGTAGATTTACATAAAAAATAAATTAAAATAACCTTTCATTATTTATGTAATTCTTATTTAAATGGTGGAGCTTACCACGAGAGATGTGATCAAGTAGTTTTGAAATAGTTTATTTGACTGACCATTTGAATTAAAATTTTTTAAAAAGTAAAAGGTTAAAAATTAAATTTAAACTTTATCTATCTTCCTGAATCCTGACTCATACTTTTAAAATAAAAAATAATTAAAGAAAGGTATGGCCTCCATTGATATTTTGAAAAATTTAATGGTGTATCAAATGAAGGTAATAATGCGAAGTATCATGTAATTATCAAACTTAACAAATGGAGACAGTCCATTGGTCCGGTTAGGCGAGTTGGACCATTCTACAGGACGACACGTAAACAATGTCGGCACAAATGAACACTAATGTTTTAGGATTAACATTTTAATAGTCCCTATAGTTTAAATTAATTTTTTAATTGGTTCTTTTATTTTCAAAAAGATATTCTAAACACCACTATCGTAATTTTCGTAATTACAAGACTTAACTTTATAAGGATGGTATAGCATTTTCAATTTTTTTTTTAACATAGCTTGAAAATCAAACAAATTTGACATCCAACAAGTGAAAAATAGATGATAAGAAGTGGATCATTTTTATGATTTTAGGGGAAACAAAATATACAACAAAAACCTGTTGGATAATTTTTCAAAAATATATGAGCTAATTATATAACTAGCTTAAACTGTAGGGATTAAAGAAATATTTAGCTAATGTTTTAATGTCTATCGAGTGGGGATGCATGAAGAAATTAACTGAATGTGAATCACACTTAGTGATCATCTCCGACAATATGAACCTTAATTTGGTTAAACTTAGTCTATGGGATCATTTTTTAGCTCTGATTGATGATGAGTTGCAAAGATTTTAAGTCCTATTTAGAATTGATCTATTGTGCCTTTTAAACTATCATTGATGTGGAAAAGAATTATAATTATAAAATAAAAATTTACATTATGTAGTAAATATAATTTTTAAATAATAATTTTAATAAAATTAATAAAGATATAATAGATTTTTCATAATACAAGTATAAAATTAAATCAACTTAGTTTGCAAGCTATAGAACGTAATGTTTACCAAATACTTTTGTGTTATATTTTTAAATTACAGTTGTCCAACATCAATGTTAAACAGGCCATTAATCGTAGTTATAACTTTGCAAGATTCATTTTTCCCTTAATTGTTCAGAATCATGTTCTCATTTTGTCCCAATAAAGTCAAAAATATTGACAAGGAGTCAAGGACTAAGAAAATCCGGCGCCACCTCATCTATAAATAACGACACCAACAGACGTAGCTTAGGCACTGCATTTACAAGATTTAATGCACATTTTATTTTACTAAATATTCAAACCCACCAACGTCACGGGCACCATTAATGGACGAAGCCAGAAGAGTCTTTGAATGGCAGAATGTGATCATGGGATTTTGCTTCTCGTCAGCCCTCGAGATCACCATCCTCTTTGCTCAGACTAACTCAGAACTTTCTCCTTTATACTACGTGCTTTCATTTGCTATCTTACTGACATTCCTTTCACTATTCGTTTCAAAACTTATTATGCACAAGTTTACTGTTGCATCCCAAGTGCTAGAGAAAGCTGCTGTCATCATTGCTGCCACTGCATTGGTCTTGGCCACCACAATTCCATATTCCGCGAAGCTCAAGTATGCTACCTGGTCTCTCTATGCCGTCTCGCTGCTTGCCATCATCATCTGCAATTTCATTGATAAAATTGTCAACCTCAAAGATTTTGTACTCTAACAGGCTCTACTGTAATTTCCTTTCTTAATAAATATGTTTGTTTCCATGTAGGGCAGTGATACCATTTGTGCTTGACGAGTACATGTTTCCAACTCTTTATACCGTTGTTGTTGTGCCACTAAGTGTAACTTGTGTTACTTTAAACGCATTATACTTTCATTAATATGAGAGTTTGTGTTAATTATGCAACTGAAATTGCTTAATAATGTCAATCTTTTGTGTGCTTAAAATTGAAAAAAAAAAGGAAAAAAAAGCAGCTGGGGAGATTGCTACTTATTTTTTATTGGTAAAGAGACATTTAATTGCAAACAACTGGGGCATTATGAAAGAAGACCTTATGTAAATCAAGGATCAACATCCTTTCTTGATGTAATCTTGTTTTGAGCAATTCTTATTGACATGATTGGTAGTTAATAAATTAAAAAAAAAATGGTAGTTAGTTCTAATCATATACTAGTATTAAACTACATGTGGCGCGAGATTTGTAAACGATCAGGAGTGTTGTTCAAGCCGTTTCTGAAGATTCTACACCTCTCTTTCACACTCAATACTCCATGTCTCCAAGATCCTCTCCAAGAAAATTCCTTTAATAAACATTTACAAACTTATAAAAGTGGTGGTATGACTGTTTTAAGAAACAAGCTAATGCAATGTTGAATAGCTTTGGTTAACTTAATTAGGAGCTAAGCGTGTCTGTAGAAGATTAATAAAAAAATGGATTAACCTTCGAGTGCATGGAAGAGATTCATATTTTGTTTCTAACTTTGTTACCTCCCTGGTACTAGCACTGCATTAATGGATATGATTAGTGCAGAAAGGTAAGCTCGATTAGGTGCGCACACTAGATTAGGCCTTTAACTTGGGGTAGGTAGGGTATGAGTTCAAATGCATCACATGTTTCATACTCATTTAGTATTCGAAGTGATGAAAATTTTTTACATCATGTGGATCAACTAATCAGCCTAACGAACTATAATTAAAAGAAGGTTATTATTCTTATTTTTGTACATTCTCAAAAACTTAGCAATTAATCAGAGATTTTTTTTTTGAGTTGTTACTTTGAATAGGCACAATCAGAGGCTTCAACAAACCAGTACAATCAGAGACTTGGTCTAACCAATTTAAACTTAAAAATTAGTCAAGAGTCACCAATTAATCTCGACGAAATTCGTAAATTTAGAAATAAAAAATACATCAATTTATTAATCCAACACTGTGCTTATTAAATTAGAAAGAAGGAAAGGCAGGTCTTAACTGAATAGAATTGAGAGCATACCAAAGTCCACTTCGTTTTTATTTTTGATTTTGAAAAATAATCACCAAAATTTTCTATTAGTAAATTTTGATGAGTTCTAAAGTGATAATGATAATGATCTCACCAAATATGTTTGGGCTTGCTTTTGCCCTGAGCCCAGCAAATTTTTTCAGGCCCATTGGCTCATTGTTAAGTGAAAATTGCGACAGTAACTTTCGCCATCTCGAGGTCCGTGGGTAGCACTGTACTGAAGTAAAAAAATAACACATAATTTAATAATTACAATTCAAAACTCGCGAAAATCTGATTGAAATTTATCCTGCACCCATTATTTATTTATTTTATTTTTTTAAACTCCCTCGATGCCATTGTGACAAAATTTTATTAGCTATGTATTTTGAGGTGTCTGATCATTTTTTTTTTAAAATTTAACAGCAGTAATTTTGCCAATAAATTAGAATAAAGGGAAAATATGTACTCCGAATATTAATAGAGATAAAAGTCTAATCATGCCACAATAAAACTAATTTAAGGACAAAAGTAAAAGATATCTAATTAAAATATGTACTCCAAATATTTATAGAGAGAAAAATTTAACTATACCACGATGAAACTAATTTAGGGATATCAGTAAAAAAATCCATAATTCTCTTTATTTCGATGCATGGGCGGATGGAGCATAAAAAAAAATTGTAAAATAAAAGAGAAAAATATTTTTATTTTCTAATTAACCCTCATTAAATTTATTAAAATAGTCACTATAAATTATAAATCCCATAAAATTTAAACTTTAGCTTTTAAGAATTATAAAAATCTATATTTTAATTAAAAATAATGATAGCCCACTACCCAAAATATTTTCTATTCTCAAAAATAGAATTAATTTTTTTATTTTCTATAATAATAGTAAAGAGAACGTTTTCAGTAATGAAACTCATGAAGAATCATTTTTGGAATTGGATAAGATAAATGATAGTTTGGTTGTTTATATAGGAAATAATAAATTTAATAATATTGATACCATTTTTAAAATCAAATACTTTATATATTCAAAATTTTATTTTTATATTTTACTATTATCTAATTTAGTCTCCGATAAATTATTCTTCTAGATCCGCCACTATTTCGATGGTCATTTTATCCAATTTCTCAACAAAAAATTAGGCAAGATCCAATCACATTTCGGCCACCAACAAATCCCTTTTTTAAGAGGACCGATATGACATTTGGCGTCACCATCAAACAGCTAGAGACCAAGTTTCCAAATATGTAAAATTGATTAATACGCTGGGGTTTGGGTAACAAGCATTTTCTATGTATAATCAAATGGATGAACATTAGCTAGGATTTGGTCACAATATTTCTCCCATGTGCGCCATCTATATTAGAGTCTATATATGTGATGGAAACAGCAGGAACCTGCATTTACAGAGATTAAACAACGCAATATTCTTCGATCTTCGTTAAAATAAAAGCCATCACCAACTGAGAAACATCACTGCCATGGACGAAGAAGCCACAAAAGAGTTTGAATGCCCGAGTGCGATTGTTCCTTTTTGTTTCAACTCGGCCCTTGAATTCGTCGCTTTATCTTATGCTTCAGTTAAAACCGAGTTTTCTCGTTCAGTTTATATTGATTCTGTTGCCCTTCTGCTCACGTTTCTTATTCTTTTTGCTTCCAAACTCATCTCCCACAAACATCCAATGGCTTACCAAGATCAGTTTGTTGCCCAAGAAGCATACTTCACCCCTGGTAGATAAGAAACTATCTCCATGACTTGGGAAGCAAATGGATGTTTTTGGGAGATCAGTCTGGAAACGAAGAGAATAAGCAACGTGCGCAGAAGGGCAAAAGAAAAAACATAAACGGAAGGAGAAAGCTCGGTTTTAACTGGATCATATATAGAATAAAGCCATGAATCCAAGGGTCGAGGTGAAACATAAAGGAAAGATCACACTCGGCCATTCAAACGGTTTAGTGCTTTCTTCCTCCATGGCTGTAATATTACTTAGTTGGTGATGGCTATGATGGAAATACAGATTGAAGAATGTGTTGTTTAATCTCTATAGACGTAGGTGCTTTTCTGTCATATTTATATATATAAACCCAACCAAAGACATTTAATTTGCCTATATTCTTTCAAGTCCATAAAGATCCTATTTCAAAATAAAATAAAATAAAATAAACCTAGAAAAAGGAACGGAGTAATAACTTGTATGAAACAAACTATAAAATTCATTGGACAAAATTAAAGGCCAATAACTAGTATATTCATGATATCCTCATTAATTTGCTTGATTTTGCAGGAGGCATAACAGTTTGTCTTAATTATGAGTGCTGATAATATCTTTGCTCATCTTTTTTTAGGATTTTCCTTTTCTTTCTTTTGGATACTGCCGATCAAAACTCAAATTAAATTCTAATTAAATTTGGGACGCATGCTTCGAATTGAATTTTCAACCATCAATACTTTTAGCCTTGCTTTCACATTAATTTTCAAATTAATTTTATCATATTTTAATCTGATTAATTGTTTATGTTACCTTCTTTACTGCACATTCATTCGGGCTTCGAAGCCTTTGTGTCTGTGTGTGTGTGGGTATTTTGTATATCTATGTCTACACACAAAATGAAATACATAATTATGTCATAGCATAGAGTTAGACCGATTTGAGAGAGATAGACCTGAGACTGTAACATCAATTCTCCAATTGATCCAAATTTCAATTCTCATTAAAATAAAAGTACGCATTTTTTTAAAATTTGTTTTAGTAATTGCTTTTGCTTTTCTTTAATTTATGGTATATGCAATTGTTCGTTTTGCAGGCTCTGAATTAATTCAAGTTTTTGATGCGGTACAGGTCCCGGAGGTGCGTTTCCTTTCTCCCCATAGATTTTAAAAAATAATTAATTAATTCCACAAAATATAACTCAGTAGCAGAAAATGTTTCCTATTTTTCTATAGTTATTTTCTTGAGATAAAAAAAAAAAAAAACAGACGCCTAAGAATTGCTTTAATGGGTTAGTTAGAATCTTTCGGGTTCATAAATAGTCACACGAACTCCTTAATTTGATATAACAATAAAAAATTGATTTCAATACTAAAAAATGAAACTTATTGTTGCAAATGTTAAATTTAGCAGGAACCAAAAGAAGAAAGTTGAAGTCAAATGTATGGGATGAGTTCAGAAAGTATAAAGGAGAAGATGGAATGGAATGGGCTATATGTAATATTTGTGAAAAGGAGTTGGATGGTTCAAGCAAGAAAGGAACCACACATCTCAAGAATCAGTTGGTGTCAAAGAAATGCCGAGATAAGAGAAAAGGTGATAAAACTAATATTGGCGAAGATCAAGATAAATCAATCAAACAGAAGATTAAGATGATAATATTAAACACACACCTTCAATGCCGAAGAAAATATTACCCAGGATCTATGTTTTCTGAACTTCAAAAAGGTTGAAATACTCCAAGTCTACCAAGAAGAGAAGATAAAATTAGGCCATTTTCTTAGTAGACTGTCATGTCGTTTTAGTTTAGAAAAATATAGAGTTGAAGATGAGTATTTTCTCTTGAAATTAAATACACTATATTGATGATAGTTGGGAACAACAGAGCAAGATTATTAATCTTTTGAAGTATATTGATTTAAAGACTTTCATTGAAGCTGTAAAACGAACACGCTTGGATTGGAAGATCGATGGGAAGATATTGTTGAGCACATGCAACCTTTTTGACTTTGATTAAACATGCATGTGGCTAGCATAGAAAGGTTGAATGTCCCACCAAGGTTGGCACCGAACCTTGAAATTTTGAAAAGTGCCAAGACTTTTGCTTTGAAAATGGCTAGTATGCATGGCAAGGTTCAACTATAAATAGAGGAGCAATCGTTTATTAAAAGCATCCCAAAAAATTAAGAGAAACAATTCAAGTGAAGAATTGTTTAAGAACTCGTATAGTTACCTAAAGGATTGAGGGCTATTGGCAGTAAATGAGGCTACACCAAGAAGTAAGGATCTCCAAAACAAGTAACTCTTCGTTGTAAAGCAAGACTCATAGCTAAAGGATTTACTTAGAAGGAAGTTATTTTCTCTCTAGTTGTGAAAAATACTTCCATTTGTATTTAAATTGCCTTAATTTTAGAATATGAGTTAGAGTCAGCTCAATTAGATGTTAAGACGGTGTTCTTACATGGAGATTTGGAAGAAGAGATCTAAATGACTCAGTCATATGGTTGCAAAGTTTTTGAAGGGAGATTCTTGTGTGTAGTTGAGAAACAAGGGTACAAGAGATTTGATTAAGGGCAAAATCACCAAAAGTAGTTAAATTTTTATACAAACTAAAATAGGATGGTTAAATTTTTATACAAACTAAAATAGGATGGTTAAATTTTTATACAAACTAAAATAGGATAGTTAAATTTTTATACAAACTGAAGTAGATGAGAAAGAAGGCTACAAGAGATTTGATTAAGGGCAAAATCACCAAAAGTAAACACGATCACTGTGTTTAATTTAGAATACTACAAGATGGAACTTTCATCCATTTGGTATTCTATATCAACAAAAGGCTTATAACTTCAAAGAATGGAGATAACATTAAAGAAGTAAGTGGCTTTTATGTTCGAGATAAAAGACTTAGTGATGCATAGAGAATACTTAGATTGGAGATTTTGTAAAGACGGCAAGAATGGGAGCATATTATTGACTCAAAGGTCTATTTTGGAAAACATGCTAAAAAGGTTTAGTATAAATGACAATGACCAAACTAGTTTATACTCCTTTAGCTTTTAAGCTCTTCTTCATGTTGTTTTCCTCAAGTGAAACACGAGAATATGGCTCATGTTTCATAAGCTTGTGCTATGGTAGTCTTATGGATATGATGGTACATAGAAGGCCCTATATATCATAAACGATGAGCATGATTAATAAATCTGGGTAAAATTCACTAGCGTAATGATGTGGATTCTTCGATATAAGTATGGGACAATTTGTAAGGCATTTCCTTCAGGAATCGTGAATTACAGTTGACTTGATCCTACTAGCTAGGCACGTTAAGTAGTCCAAACAACACAACCGTTTTGGATCCCTAATGAAAAATTACTTTGGGGATGATGGTTCATTGTTAATCAACTCAGATTTGGACAAATCTTCGCCGAGGCGGAGAATTATTAAATTGTCAAAATAAAAAAGGCAGCTCACATGCAAATTACCGATAAGAGTAGGAACTGAATTTTGACAATTTGGAAAGATTTTTGCCATATGCATGAATTTGTCAAAAAGGAATGAAATTGCTGCCAATTTGTTAGACTTTTACGTTGATAGCTCGGCTATAAATAGAGCTTTATTTGGAGAGGATAAAGCACCCCAAAATATAGAGCACAGAGCTTAGGTGAAGATCTCTAAGAGTGTAGTGAGAGTTCTCTATGAGAATGAGAGAGTCCAGAAAAAAAAGAGCATTTGCAAGTGAGCTCTTAAAAAGTTTGGGAGAGTCTTTCCTTGGGTGCTCAGTTAGGTTATGTACTATTTGTAGAGATGTGAGAAAATCTATATCTTGGGGAATATTTAGTGCTGGAGAATGCATATTTATAAAGGATAAAATTGTCGTTTTCAACTCCAAGCGTCACTAACATTTTTACTTTTATGTATTTAAGTCTTTTAAACTTTAATATTATGTGTTTTGTTATAATTTGAGTATTTTATGTATTTTAGGGGTATTTTAATCATTTTACGATTAATGAGAAGTCGGAGAGCAAAATAAATTGATTTTTTAACTCAAAACAACTAAAAAACTTAGAAAGTGTATAGAGGCAAAATCATAATTTTAGGATTTTGGTGGGGCCCAACTAACGTGGCATTGACCAATGATGTGACATTGATCGATGACATGGCAGTATCATATTGGATCATAAAATGCTGACATGACATTGACTGATGATGTGGTAGTATCCAATTGGACCGAAAATCGCTGATGTGGCAGTATCCAATTGGACCGAAAATTGCTGATGTGACATTGACCAATGATGTGACAACATATTATTGAACCTGATGATGTGTTTCAACCAATATGATCTTGCCACGTGGCGCAATACTGAGTGTCTAAATTATTTTTGTCTGAAGGCTATGATTTACTTATTATATTTATAAATAAGGGCTGTATCTATAAACAAGGGGCTCTCCCTAATTGGACATGTGTAAATATGAATTTGGGCTTCATTTTCTATATTTTTCACTTCATCTTATATTTTCCACGTATTTTAATAAAATTATCATTTTATCCATAATTCTATTATGAGTAGCTAATTTAATTTCAAGTTTAGGTTGAAGGTGAAGTCTCAACATGATCTATGAGCTTAATTTGTAAGTTTATTTTTTTTTCTCTCTAGTATATGTGATTGTTTTGACTCATTGTTGATAGATAGTGTACCTTGTCTAAATTTTACATGACATACCGGCTCCCTAGTAAAAGATTGTTACTATCTAGCACAATGAGTACTTTATACCATATTTATTAGAAATAGACTCTCCTCTAGTATTTGTGGATCGTCTTAACTTAGTATTGACAGGGATTGTATCAAAGTTATTTCAAGGATGGTCTTGCCACATTGTCCACGGATTATTATTGCCCGGCATAATGTGTAGTTGACATTACACTTAGTGGAAGATCATTACTCTTTGGCACATTAAGCGTTTGATACTATATTTATTAGAATGATGCTTATGAGGAGTGGAAATACCCCTCCCCCCATAAATTAATTGGAACTAAAAAAGAATATTAAAACCATAGTAAAATATTGAGTATGAATCTAGAGACTCAAGCGCTTTATTTGTATTGTTTCACCTTTAATTCATTCCTACCATTTTATTTTGAATCTTATTATTACTCAAAAATAATCTCCGGCTAATTCATATACACAATTAGAAAATTAATCTTACGCATAATTAAATCGAGCAACTCGTGGGATAACACTCATCACTATAAATCTATATTGCTATAGATTTGTGCGCTGCGAATACAATAAAATTTGCATAACAGGGAATTGGTTCCTTCAAGAGTGTGTGAGAGTATTCGGTGTATTTTAGTATTTGGGAAGTGAGATTTTATTGCTCAAATTTGTATTTCGTTAATTGTTGGTAAAACAATTATTTTCGCTTAATTTTGTGGACGTAGGCTTTGTTGTTGAATCATGTTAAATTCTCGTTGTCTTTATTTTTCTTTAAATATTTAGTACATATTGATTGTGCGTTTTGCGTACAAGTGGTATCAGACTACAAAAAATAATGCTTTGCAGCGCAAAGCATCACAATCAGTTGTATCAAAACATAACAAGTGAAATTAGAGCGCAGCACAAATCTTTTTAAATTTTAATCAACACCCATTTTATGTCCATAGGGCCTACATAATTAAAGACTTTTTTTTTTCTTTTTCTATTTTCAATAAGCTAGCCCAGTAGCACATGTATCACACACACACACACACACATATATATAACTTAACGAAAAGCAAGGCAATAATAAAACAAAATTAATCAAAATGCCCACTTGCTTGAGAATTGAAAATTGAATCATTCGGAGAATTGATGCCATAGTCTCAGATCTGTATCCCACAAGTTAGTGAGTCTAACTCCATGTTTTGACCTTAATTATGAGATTTCACCGTGGATAGATGATGAGCATAATTTATATACATATTTTACCGTTTATTATCTAATTAATAGTCATTTTTATTTGTTATTTTTAATTAATTGAATTATTTTATTGCATAGGGAATTAATTGGAGATTGGAAATAAAAAATGTAAAAAGAATAACAATTTAAGAGAATATTAGTTGAAGCCGTGACAGAGTTAAGAGCCAATAGAAATTTACATTGAATTTCAATTCTCCAATTGAGTTGCACGTGCATGGCATTGCAAAAGTGGAAAGCCATTTAAATGGGGCCCACACTTGACTTTCAAAAGTGGAATTAATGGCTTATGGTGGCGTTATTATGGAAGCTTTTTTTTATAATTGGAAAAGGATTTTAATTAGTAGACAAAGAGGATTCAGTGGCTAAGCATTATAAAAAGAGAGTTTTGGCTTTTGAATGAAGTAGCCGCCAGAGGACGGAAACAAAGAGGAGAATTCGGCTTTGAATAGAGAGCAGCGGCAGCAGCAATATTTCGGCTTCCATGGCTGATTTTATTTCTTTTGCTTCTCTCAATTCAAGTATGTCTAGCTAATTTTCTTATACTGAGGTTAAGGATGAAACCCTATTCAATGAAATAATTATCTTTTTATTTAATTAATTTCCTATATATGTTCTTTGATGATTATGGTTTTTATTTCACATGATTAATTGGATGTTAATAAAATCTTTTCATCAATTCTGTCATGCATTATTGATTATTATGATTAATATTTGATTAAACCTATGCTTGGATCTATAAAGTTTATACATGATTGTCTTTGATTTTATGTCTTTTATTAAATTGTTTACATAGAGTGCTTAGGGAAACTTTGACTTTTTGTTATTCAATATGTTTACATGAGATTCTTAGATGTCATACTATTAAGCAGAAAAAGAATCTACATAAGATTCATTTTATTTGGGCTTAATTGTTATATCCATGAGATGACATAGATTGATTTCGAGTTGTCACTCTAAAATTGGGGATTAATTAATAATTAGATAATTACTAGTTGAATAGTGGTGGATTCTGAAACCTTGGTAATTCTTATCTTATTGAATTCTCCTTTATTTTAATTGCTTCCTTAGTTTAATTGGTTTAATTTTCTTATAAACTCAATTTGGTCAACTAGGTTAGAATTAATATTAATTTTAGATTTAAATTAGACTTTTCAATTTATAACAATCTCTGTGGGATCGACCTCGTTACCACTTCTCTATTTCTAAATTCGTACGCTTGCGAGTACATTAAAATTTTCACAACAATAGACATAGGTATATTACCTTCTCAAAAAAAAAAAAAAAAGACATAGGTTTATTAGATATACAAACGTCTTTGGAGCTAGCATGAATCAGCAGCATAGGAAGTAACGTAAGCAATCAAATTAAAATCAGATAAAATTAATTTGAAAATTAATGTGAAAGCATGCTTAAAGTACTGATGGTTGAAAATTCAATTCCAACAATCCCAAATTTAATTAGAATTTAATTTGAGTTTTGATCGGTAGGTTTCTAAAAGAAAGAAGATGAAAAAAAGTTATAAAAAAAAAACTAGAAAAAAGATAGGCAAAGATATTGCGACAACTCACAATGAAGACAAACTGTAATGCCTACAAAATTAAGAAAATAAGGGTCATGTATATACCAGTTATTGCCTTTGATTTTGTCCAACGATAGATTTTTTTTTTATCTTTTCTTTTGTATATAAACTGTTGTGTCATCAAATTATTACATGAATAATTTTTAGATGAGTTCACTTATTAATTATAGGTTCAGATGCTAGGATAAAAATCCCAACATTGATAGTGAGATTTTGTGGACCGTTAGATTTCATCTAATGGTTTATACATAATAATTAAACAAAATAAATAAACATATTAAAGTTTACCATTTAAGTAGATATTTATATGTTAAACAACTTAAATTTAAAGTTAAACAAAGATTAGAAATCATAGCAGATAAATAAGATAGAGAAACAATATTAATAATTCTTTTCATGCTACTCAATTATACTTTTGACACCATTAAAAGCATTAATAAAAGAAAAAGCCATTAAGTGCTTGTCTGAGAAACACTTAACGTTGAAGTGCTTCTTGAAGAAGCAATCAATATGTGTTTTCAAAAAAGCACGTTGGAATTTGGTTAGAGTGAAGCTAGCTTTACTTGTACATAAAATTTATAAAATCTATATTGAGCTAGTTATTAATAGTTAATTAGTAGCTACATTGACTAAAACTCACGAACTTTAATTTGCTCAAATTCGTAATTTTGTTAAATATGATGTCTGCACTTAAAAATCGTTAATCAAATGAATATCATAAAGGCATTATTAAGTTCAGCATACACACCAACTAAAACATATATATATTCCACATGGTACTCCATCTTGTGATAAGTAAACATTAACACACAGATTGTTCGGTTAATTAATGCAGGGTATATATTTCTACTATTAAACTAAAAAGAAATAGCAAAAAAGAGATATAGGAAAATGATTAATGATGTGTTTGGTCCATCCGGAGCAATTAGCAATCAGCATGCGGCAAATGTCATGCATCTTGGAAATAGAACTCCCACGCTGCATGAAGTCCGGTAACTGAAAAAAGAAAAATTAATCACGATGAAGAAACTACAAGTTTACTTTTTCTTAAAAAAAACCTAGCTTTACTTGGTTTCTGGTAGACTATTGATGGGACACATTTGTTTGAAAGATTTGGGTTTGAGTAAAAATAAATTACGGCCCTGCTGTGGGATCAGGGAAGAATTTGCTATTTTAAGGGGTCTGTTTTTTTTTTTTTACTTAATAATTTAATTGACTTAATTTTAATCACTTAAATCATTAAATTTGTTTGTTTTTTCAATTTAATGAAAATTTTCAACCATTAGATCATCAAGTTATTAATTTTTTTTAAACTTTTTATTTAATCTAAAAAGTCTGAATAATATCATTAAAAGATATTCTCCAAAATATCCATATCTAATTGATTAATTAATTTTCATTCTTATCTAACTAAAATTTAATAATTAATATTATTACTCATATCTATATAACTTGTGATAATATATAGTGGTAGACTATTATTATTTTTATCTTTTTTATTTTTTTCAAATTAGCATTATTTATCATCATATTTTTTTTTATAAATATTTTTCATATAAAAGCATCATAAATTATAATAAAATTAATTAACATATATAATATAGACTATTAAAGAGTTGTATTCAATTGAATATGATTTATGTTATGATAATATATTATCTTATTTATATTCTTTGACAAATTTATTTGTTTGTTTAACATTTATAATTTGTAAGGACATAAATGTAAAAATATTAGTTTTTAGATTTTTCAAGTTAAGAAAAATACCTTAATATTTATTTTTAGCGATTTAGACAAAAATACAAACATATCATTCAAATTCAGGCATTCAGTTCTATTTATAATTCATAATAATTCAAATCTATTTAGATTTTAGAGAAAAAAAAATGCCACCTAACTTATTCAAATTTATGTTATTTTTCTTGTTTAAATGATCTAAGATCACACCAATTTCGTCAATATTTGCAGGTTTTAACTAAAAAGTGACCTTTATTTCTTTGGTTAGAAACAATGATTTGCTCAAAAACGTTATTCATTATATTCACAACAAGTTAGCTTTCATTTCATATTTTTGGGTTTTTAAAATGTAAATGCCAAGCAATTGAATGGGTTTGAACATAGAGTCTTCATTTGGTATTATAGTTGTCCGTCCAGTTGGAACTAATTCCTTGATCCCTACTTATCCTGATTCCCATGCCATCTACTGACTAGTTGATTGTTTGGATTTGTAACTAAACTAACAGGCGTGCATGTGTTTGCTTTTCCAGTGAACTGGTTTTATTACATAATTCGACAGTTAGCCAAGTTACTTACCCTAAACTCAAAGTTTTCATCTTTCTCCCTCAAAGTTCTCAAAAAGAAAAAACCACAACCAAAACAGATGCAGATTATCCTAAATTACATAAACGCTACTTAAAAAACGAAAAGAAAAAGGTACAAAAACTCTTATATGTACGAACTCAACATGGTCTTCTTTATTCTCAAGAGCAGTCCGAATCGCATTCAAACTCTAAGCCTCTTGAATCGCCAATGCGAGTCCTTATAGTCGACTCGAAGCCCCTTCACGAACATGAACTCGGCTCGTTCTCCTCAACGACATCATTGTAATCTTCTTCTTGTCGGATTAAAAACTTTGGTGGTCAATTTCGAAGTGATGGTCGACTGCTTTGCCTTTTGTCTTTCTCTTTTGGGATAGGTTCATTAGGAATTGCATTTTATGTAAGAGAGATTGTAACTTTTTTCAATCTTTGGATTGATATTCTGGACAAAAACGGTTTACCGTTTCTTGAGAAAATGGCTAACTGTTTTAGTCAAGAGAGCATGTTTTATGTTCTAGAGAAAACGGCTCACCGTTATTGAGAAAATGGCTAACCGTTTATTTACAGAGAGCAACGTATTTAATATTCTGGAATAAAACGGCTCACCATTTATTGAGAAAACGGCTAACCGTTTATTTTCATAAAGGCGTCAACTAGAAAACGGTTGGCAAGCTTGAAAATTTCAAGTGTTAATCGTTGCAAATTCAAACCAAAAGAGTGTTTTTTGAAGAAGTACCATTTCGAATGGTTGTGTTCTTTTAAATTAACATCTTCTTCATAAAGGAAAAATATACAATTAGATTATCATCAGATTTTGCAGGTTTCATATATGTTCTGGAAATATAATCTTATTTGCTAGAGATTGTATTCAGGATTTGATACATCTTGGGGGTAATTTTCCATTAAAACTCTATAGCAAACCAAGATTGGTAAGGGCAAATAAAACCTTAAAGGAAAGTGTGCAAACACGTCTCAAATCCTAAGAAATATTCTTTGTTCTTTGCCTCCATATTCTTATTATTCTCCAACAATCTTTAAGGTTTTATATTGCAAATGGAGGCTGAGAAGAGTTTGACATCATTTCTGAATCCTAGTGTCCATCTCGATCATTTTGATGGAACTAATTTCACTCGTTGGAAGGGAAAATTATTCTTTCTCCTTACTGTTCTTAAAGTGGCATATGTTCTTGATCCGAAATTGGAACCATTTTCAGAACCAAGAGAAGATGATACCGAAGTTGTTAAGGCTGCAAGGAAACGTCGTGAAGATGATGAATTGATGTGCCGGGGTCACATACTCAATACACTTTCTGACAGGTTATACGATCTCTACAATTCTATAACTTCTCCGGTGGAAATTTGGAATGCTCTTGAGTACAAATACAAAACGGAGAAAGAAGGTACTGGCAAATTCATTGTATCTAAATATTTTGAATTTATTATGGTAGACACAAAATCCATTCTTGATCAAATACATGAGTTACAAATTATTGTTGCTAAGCTTCAAGAGTTAAAAGTTGAAATTTCTGAATCATTTCAAGTTGGGGCTATTATTGCTAAATTGCCTCAAAGTTGGAATGATTATAGAAAGAAACTCCTTCATAGTGAAGAGAACATAACTTTAGAAGAATTGCAAAAACACTTGGTAATTGAAGAAGAGACTAGGTCTCGCGAATCCAAGGATAAGTATGATTTGACTAAAGTTAATGTTGTTGAAGCTAGTAAATTCTCAAAGAATTTTAAAGTCAAGAATGACAAGAAATTTAAAAAGTCCAGCACACAAAAGTTTTCTGGAAATTGTTTCTTTTGTGGTAAGAAAGGCCATCGCCAAAGTGATTGCAGATTCAAGAAGAAAAAGGAAGAAATGAATTCCCATAAAGCTAATGTTATTGAAAACAAATCTGAAGAGATTTTTGCTATGGTTTCTGAAATGCAAATTGGCATGATTACCGAAACCAATATAGCTGAAACTAAGTCCTATGATTGGTGGCTCGATTCGGGTGCAACAATTCATGTTTGTAATGATAAGAAATTTTTCTTATCATACAAAGAAGAATCGGAAGGAAAAATGGTTCTCATGGGGAACAATAATGTAGCCATAATAGCAGGGAAAGGGGTAGTTGAGGTCAACTTCACTTCTGGAAAGAAAGTCACATTGTATAATGTCTTTAATGTACCTTCCGTTAGGAAGAATCTTATTTTTGCTAGTTGTATGTGTAAGCATGGGCTTAAGATTGTGCTTGAGGGTAATACTTGTATTATCTCAAAGAATGGATTATTTGTTGGGAAAGGGTATTCTTGTGATGGAATGTACAAACACAGCATTAATAATAATAATATCAACTTAGCTTATATTGTTGAGTCTTGTGATGTTTGGCATGCTAGATTAGCACATTTGAACTTTAGATCTTTGAAATACATGTCTAAGCATGGTTTGATTAATTGCAATGAAGTTAAAGGTCATAAGTGTGAAATCTGCATCAAAGCTAAATTAACTAAAAAACATTTTCCTAAAGCTGAACGAAATACTCAAATATTGGATTTAATACATACCGATATTTGTGAGTATAATGGCATGTTAACAAGAGGAGGTAAGAGGTACTTTATCACTTTTATTGATGATTGTTCTAGATACACTTATGTGTATTTATTTAGAACAAAAAATGAAGCTTTTGATAAATTTAAAATTTTCAAAGCTGAAGTTGAGAACCAAAAAGATAAGAAAATCAAAATGGTTCGTAGTGATAGAGGTGGTAAATATTTCTCAATTGAATTGAATAATTATTGTGAAAAAGTTGGAATTATTCACCAAAGATTAGTTTCATTTACTCCACAACAAAATGGTTTGGCTGAAAGGAATAATAGGATCTTCACGGATATGATAAATTCCATGATCCTTAATGCAAAACTACCAAATAATTGGTGGGGGAAGCATTACTCACTGCATGTCATATTCATAACAGAATTACATCTTTGAAAACACATATATCTCCTTATGAAATTTGGAAAGGAAGAAAACCAAACTTGATGTATATAAGGGTCTGGGGTTGTTTAGCTTTTTATAAAATACATGACCCTAAGTCATCAAAGTTGAGTGCTAGAGGTATAAAAAGTGTTTTCGTAGGATATACTGAAAATTCCAAGGCATATAGGTTGTTAGATTTAGATTCTAATGTGATTGTGGAATCTAGAGATGTTGAATTTATTGAGAATAAATTTCAACATGATTATAATATTGAATTAGAATCAAGTATTGATCAACCATGTGTTAATACTCCTGGTACCTCCACTAATAATAATAAAAGGAAAGAGTCTTTGACATCTTTCGAACCAAGGAGGAGTCAACGTGAAAAGAAAGAAAAGAGTTTAGCTCTGAATTTTATTTCATCACAAGCACTACTCTTCTTGGTTAAAGGGGATAGAAAGAATGTACTTAACAAAGTACCATTGGTATTAAATATTGAAAAAGATCCAAAGACATTTAGCGAGGCTATGTCTTCTAGAGACGCTTCCTTTTGGAGAGAGGCGGTAAATGATGAAATGGATTCAATTATGTCGAATCAAACATGGGTCTTAGTTGATCTTCCTCCAGGATCACAACCAATTAGCAGCAAATGGGTATTTAGAAGAAAGTACAATAGTGATGGTTCTTTGCAAACTTTTAAGGCTAGATTAGTAGCCAAAGGGTTTAAGCAAAGAAATGGTATTGATTATTTCGATACATATACTCCGGTAGCTAGGTTAACGTCTATAAGAGTGCTATTTGCAATTGCTTCATTGAACAATTTGTATGTGCATCAAATGGATGTTAAAACAACTTTTCTTAATGGTGATCTTGATGAAGAAATCTATATGGAACAACCTGAGGGATTTGTTTTGCCAGGAAATGAGAAAAAGGTATGCAAGTTAGTCAAATCTCTTTATGGTTTAAAGCAAGCACCAAAACAATGGCATGAGAAGTTTGATTCGGTAATTTTATCTCATGGTTTTAAGCATAATAATGCTGATAAATGTATATATTTTAAATTTACGAATGATTTTGGTGTGATTATATGCTTGTATGTTGATGACTTGCTTATCTTTGGAACAAATATGCAAGGAGTAGATGATACAAAGAAGTATTTAACTTCACAATTTAAGATGAAAGATCTTGGTGAAGTAGAAACTATCTTAGGTGTCAAAGTGAATAAACATAGTGGGGGTTACTCGTTGTGTCAATCTCATTATATAGAGAAAGTGCTTCTTAAATTCAATTATTTGAAATTTAAAGAAGCTAATACCCCATATAATTCTAGTATTAAATTACTAGAAAATTTAGGCCGAGTAGTAGCACAACTAGAATATGCTAGTGCTATTGGTAGCTTGATGTATGCTATGCATTGTACGAGGCTTGATATAGCATTTGCAGTTTGCAAAATGTCAAGATTCACAAGTAACCCTAGTGTTGAACACTGGAAAGCAATTGGTAGGATACTTGGTTATCTTAAAAGGACCATTAATTCGGGTTTGTTTTATAATGATTATCCTGAAGTATTGGAAGGATATTCGGATGCTAGTTAGGTAACCAATACAAGAGATAATAAATCCACTTCTGGTTGGATTTTTACAATTGCTGGAGGAGCGGTTTCTTGGGCTTCAAAGAAACAAACGTGCATAACTCATTCAACAATGGAAAATGAGTTTATAGCACTTGCAGCTGCAGGCAAAGAAGCAGAATGGCTAAGAAATTTGTTGTTTGATATAACGTTGTGGCCACAACCGATGCCATCTATTTCTTTGTACTGCGACAGTGAAGCTACATTGTCTAGAGCTTATAATAAAGTGTATAATGGAAAGTCTAGACATATTAGCTTGAGACATGAATATGTGAAACAATTAATAACAGATGGTGTTATTAATATTGTTTATGTTAGGACTAATAAGAACCTAGCAGATCCTTTAACAAAAGGTCTTTCAAGAGACTTAGTTAAGGATACATCTTTTGGAATGGGATTGAAACATTTACACAATAAAGTCACCAACGACGGTAACCCAACTATGTAGTAGTTATACCGCTACTCCATAGTTAAATGGGTAATAACAAGTTGTTTTTATGTGACTGGTTTGGCACCGAGTAATAAATAATCTCATTCGAGATATTCGGTGCAAATAGCTACGAGGTTGAGGTTGAGTATTTACTCTTAATGAAGTTCAAGTCTTATAGTAGCTAAAGACATGATTTGAAACTTCACCTAAGTGAACATAAGAAATGGTGCCGTTTCTAACAAGGTCATGGTTTAATCTTGTAAATGTTCATGAATCCAAGATAGAGCACAAGGCCGGAATAGTGCTAACTATTGGAACACAACTTTGAAATCTGAGATAGCTTATATGTGATGTATCTCCGGTATTTACTTAAGAGGCAAAGTTTAATGCTTGGCACACTATTGTCTTGTAAATGCTTTGAAATATACTTACTAATTAAAGGTTAAAATCGAAAGATACCTTTTTGTATCTATGAGTTTATCATTAATAAATCTGAAAAATATTACAATCTAGTGGGGATTGTAAGAGAGATTGTAACTTTTTTCAATCTTTGGTTTGATATTCTGGACAAAAACGGTTTACCGTTTCTTGAGAAAACAGCTAACTGTTTTAGTCCAGAGAGCATGTTTTATGTTCTAGAGAAAACGGCTCACCGTTATTGAGAAAACTGCTAACCGTTTAAATCCAGAGAGCATGTTTTATGTTCTAGAGAAAACAGCTCACCGTTATTGAGAAAACGGATAACTGTTTATTTACAGAGAGCAACGTATTTAACATTCTGGAATAAAACGGCTCACCGTTTATTGAGAAAACGGCTAACCGTTTATTTCCAGAAAGGCATCAACTAGAAAACGGTTGGCAAGCTTGAAAATTTCAAGTGTTAATCGTTACAAATTCAAACCAAAAGAGTGTTTTTTGAAGAAGTACCATTTCGAATGATTGTGTTCTTTTAAATTAACATCTTCTTCATAAAGGAAAAATATACAATTAGATTATCATCAGATTTTGCAGGTTTCATATATGTTCTGGAAATATAATCTTATTTGCTAGAGGTTGTATTCAGGATTTGATATATCTTGGGGGTAATTTGCCATTAAAACTCTATAGCAAACCAAGATTGGTGAGGGCAAATAAAACCTTAAAGGAAAGTGTGCAAACACGTCTCAAATCCTAAGAAATATTCTTTATTCTTTGCCTCTATATTCTTATTATTCTCCAACATTTTATCTTTTATAATTTTTTCTTTTTTAAAGGCAACTTCGTTTTTTTTATATATATTATAAACAAGATAAATTTTTCTTTTTAAAAAAATTTAACTGGCTAGTAACTGATAAAATATAATTTAATTAAGTTTTTTTATCATATTATAATGATTACAAACTATTGATCTAATCTAACGATACACAGTAACTCTAATATTGATGCCGTAATTTTAATTACAGCATCATACAATTTTCTTTTAAACTTTTGTCAATTAATTGTTTATCTCTCTTGAGCTAATTGAAGAAAGGAAGGGGCTATTTTGAACCCATTAAAGAAGGAGCTATTTTAAACCCATTAAAATACTCTCCCTCATTTTTTAATAAAATTTCTATTACTAAAGTATTTGTTGCGAAAATTACCAAAAAAAAATTAATACGTTTTATCTCTTTGTACGTACCCACCGTAAACCGGAATTTATTTATTCATAGCACAAGAAATTGAGAGGGGAACATTTTTTAATTTGTCAGATAACGATAGCAAAAGGATGAGTAATCCGCTCGTCATAGGATTAGCTAACTTTCTGTTCCACCCAAGAAATCAAGGTCAAGGACATGGTTTTTCAAATTGAAATCTAAATAGGATCAAAGTAATATTAATGACAATGATTGAATCCTAAGATTAATAAATCTGCAAAAATGGCATTAAATTAAAGAATCTGAAGGGGTAAAAAAGGAGAAAAGATGGCTGATTTGTGAGTTTAGAGAATACAATAATGAAGGTGTAATATGGATTAGTTTTGGGGTATTGAAGGGTTTATTGGCTATACTTGTATAGAAGCTTTTCGGAATGAGGTGGTACAAGGTGGCTATGTTTTTTTTTTTTTTGGAGATTGTTAATTTCTTCCCTACTAAAATTAATATATATCACTTACTCCATATTAATTTCATAATAACCAATAATTTCCTTTACAGTATAATTTTACAGTATTATTCTTATTTTTAAATAAACTTTTATTCATATTTATTATAAATTAAATAAATCTTATAAATTAAATAAAACATATAAATTAAAATAAAGATTTTAGCACAAAAATAATATATATATATATATGTTTCGGTGTAAATAAAAAAGAAATAATACGATATTTATCTGATACTTTTTGTTAGTTTTAATTTTTTTTTTACAATAAATATATATTTTGGTTAGGGCTATTTGAACCCACTAAATTCCTCACAGAACACTTTCTTTAATTAAAATTTTTATTGCCAAAATATAATTTAATCAATTACTTATTTAACCTTGTTCTCTCTCCTTTCATCTCCTTCCCTTGTCAAAAGTTTATTGTAATACTTAAAGTAAATATTGCATTTAACAAACAAAATTATTCAAAAATTTACAAATTCAACCTTATGGTAATCTAAAAAAAATTGAAAAGTGTTAGGAAATATATCTTATTTTTCAATAAGATTTTTCTAAGATATTTTCTTCTTTAGTAGGATTCCGATTAAACGAATAAGTAATTTTCTTTGAGGAAAATATCTATCGTTCACCTGTTTTTTCCAACTTTTTCAAAAATTCACTTTTTTTTTTGCTAGAATCCACCTGAAATTACATTTTGTTTCACTTTTTCACTTCCTTTTGGAATCTGTTATAACATTACTTATGTCTTAGGGGCAAATCAGTCATTTCAGCAGAGCAGCCCAAAAGGACGTCGTTTACAACTTTAATTGGAGAAAAAAAAGAAAAAGGCAAAGTGGTCCAGAGAAGAGCAAACGAGAACAACCATTGTTTATTCACAAGTGACCCACCACCACCCTGCATGAAGAACCAACAAATTCCCGCCATTCTTTCTGCAATTTCCATCCATTTTCATCAACAAACTACGCTTGAGTATCAAAACTTTTGTTAAATCAAAGATTCAGAGGCATTGAGAAAAGCCGTGAGCCGTTTAGGAATCTCGACACTTAGGTTTTCTGGGTTTAAAGCTAGTATCAAGTAAGTTTTGTTTTATTTATTAATTTTCATTTATTTTTCATATGAATTAATGTTATTTAAGATTTATATCGAGAACGTTGTTAATCGTTGTTTATTGAAACCCTAGAATATAGATGAAGTTAAGTTATAGTAAATTTTTTTATTGTAATGATAAATTGAGAAGTAATATGTTGTTTTAA
Source organism: Citrus mangshanensis (assembly GCA_030449895.1). NCBI lineage: Eukaryota > Viridiplantae > Streptophyta > Magnoliopsida > Sapindales > Rutaceae > Citrus > Citrus mangshanensis. The sequence continues at coordinate 223,420 of JASUUJ010000037.1, forward strand.
GGCTAGTGAGAAGCACTTGCATGAAATATTGTTGCTAGCATGGTTGAATGCGTATTTATCCCCTGCATACTCATGTATTTGTGCCTGTGGTTTACCAAATTTGGGGTTTTTGAAAATTTTTAGTTGCTACACTATGGGTCGTGATTTTTTGAAAATTTTTATCAATATGTATCCATATCCCCTAGCCCCTTGGTAAAGGTTTGGCATATGCATGCGAAATTTGAATCTCTCAAAGATTATAATTTATAATTTGACAAAGTCCTCCAGGATGTTTGTTTCCATGCCTTCCCTCTAAGTTTCTTGCCTGAAATATATTAATGTGAAATTATCAGCCATATACCCTTAAATGACACCCGTATCAAACGTGTGTGAACACTTTTCAAGTGTATCACTCGTATACCCTAAGTTGACAAAACACTTCTGCCGTCCACCAATCCGTTAACTTCCGTTTGCAAGCGCTGACATCATAAGGGTAATTTAGTCTTTTAAGATTGACGAAACTTTGATTAAAAAAATGACATGTCATCCCATTTACCTAGTAAAAAATGACATGTCATATGATATATATTGATAAAAATGACATGTCATCTCATTTATCGGATAATTGTTAATAATTGCTAAAAAAACTACTTTACAACTGAATCTACTCCTCTAAAATTTAACCTAAATTTTTTAAGATCTACTCCTCCAAGCTCCAACTAGAAATTTTTATAGTGTAATATGTATAATTATAAATAATATGTTGTTAATAATTTTTTATGGTATAATATGGATATTTGTTATGGATAATTGTTAATAATATGTACCATTAATATTTTTTTAATAAAAAACTGTAATGTTAATAAAAAAATAAAAAAATTATGTATTGAAAATTTACGTTAATTTTTTAGGTAAATTTATCTTTTTACCTTATTTTGAGTTTCAAGGGTAAAATAATCAATTTGCCACAATTCTGTTAACTTTCTAACGGAAGTTAACGGATTGGTGGACGGCAGAAGTGTTTTGTCAACTTAAGGTTACAAGTGATACACTTGAAAAATATTCACACACGTTTTATACGGGTGTCATTTAAGGGTATATGGCTGATAATTTCTTTATATTAATAATAAGTTATTAATTCAAATAATGACCCTTGGAAGATAATAAGAAGATAACTTATTTGTTTGGTTTATTTCCTTCATATACTTGCATTTACGCCTCATCAATGTATTTAAGTACGTTTTGGTGAATCTGTTCGTTTGTTTTGGACATTCAAGATGCCACATCTAGAGTTAGTGATATCCTATCGAGGCATGAAGTAGAATTTATGGTTACTTGAACCTGACTGTACTATTGCGAAGATAAAGGAGGTTGCTGTAAACATTACGAGTCCATATGGATTAGACTCCACTTCAAAAATTCTATTGAATGTTACGAACCCAGAGAATAAGATGAAATTTGCGCTGGATTCAGATTTTGGGCTCGACTTTTTGCGTAGAATTCATCAAATTTTGGGTGTCAATACTTTAACTGTTGAAGTTGTACCAGTTCTTCACCCCTTGTTTTAAGATTTCTCCTTACTGCAAGCATTATTAACGAACCTAAGAGTTGTGTTACCTGATGAATTGATTACTCAGTTGAATGAATCTGCTGAGGGAAATGCTTATGCTGGGGGATATCCTGCTTTTGGGGGACAAGCTGTTGTCGGGAGACAAACTGTTGTTGGTGAACAAGCTACTGTTTGGGAACAAATTGTTGTTGGGGTTGATGAATCTGATGAGGATGCATTGTTGTCTGACTATTCAGACAAAAGGGCTAACAGTGATGATAATGTATGGAATTCATGAAAGCTGAATTTGATGGTGTTGCTGAACCTATTATTGTTGACGAGGGTAGTGAGGACAGTGGGGATCATGAGAGGGGTCAAAGCAACGACTTGGAATCCAATTCAGATGACAATTTGTCTGATGCTAATAAGAGGTAAAAAGGCTGGTTGATTCTTCTGATGATGATGTTGAGCTCGGCACTGTCCAATAAACTAATTACTTACTGCAACAAGAGTACAAAATAGGTGCAGATGGGAAACATAAGCTTAAATTAGGGCATATGTTTAGAGATGTTGGTCATTTTAGGGAGATATTGCATGAGGTGATGGTTATAAAAAGTTTGCCATTAAAATAGTCTATAGTGACCCAAGACGAATTGTAGGAACTTGTAAGGAAGTTGATTGTCCATGGTACATGTCTGGTGCAAAACTGAATGATGGGACTGGTTTTATATTATGAGAATACAACAAAAAACACGAGTGTAGGCTTCCTAACAAGACAGTGAAAGTTACCTCTGTTTGGGTTGCTTCCAAATTAAAGGGTTAGGTTGCTGTTGACCCTAATGTCAAGATTGATATTTTGAAGAATTATGTGCAAGAGACTTATGGTTTAAAGATTGAGAAGATGACATTGTATAGAGCTAAAATAAAGGCAAGACTTAAGGTATTTGGGGATTATTCGAGGAAATATAAAAAATTATTTGACTATGTTGCTGCGACTATGTTGCTGCCATTCACAAGCTTATTTAGGAGCAGTATGCAAAGTGTTATGTGATGTTATTTCTATTCATAATAAGGTATTATTCCAAAGGTTTTTTGTTGCCTTTCCAGCATAAAAAAATGCATATCTTAATGGTTGTAGACCTTTTTATTGGAGTAATGGTAATAATAAGATTGTTCCCTTAGCGCTGTGTTTGTGAAATTAAGAATGCAGAGACATGGGGATGGTTTATAGAGCACTTAAATAGTTATTTGAATGATGGAAGGCATGTCACTTTCATTAGTGATAGACAAAATGGACTGATTAATGCAATTTCAAACACATGGCCTATTGCCTATCATAGGGCGTGTTCTAGGCATGTTTATGCTAATTTTTCCAAGTCGTTTGCTGGTGCACAGTTGAAACAGTTGTTTGGAAAGCTACCGAGAGCAATAACAAGCATGATTTTGATGAGGCAATTGCAGAGATTAAAGCTGAAAAAGAAGCTGCATTTGAGTGGTTGGAACGAGAACTGCATAGTTATAATTGATCGATGCACACATACGACAGAAATTGAATGGTAGATCGTATCGATAACAATGCATCGGAGTGCTTCAACAGCTGGTTATTACCTTACCGAGACAGACTTTGCTTGACAATACTTGAAGAAATATGATATAGACTTATGAAACGGTTTACAAAAAAAAGAAATGAGGCAGCCACTTGGAAAAAACAGCTGACCCTTAAGGTTTTGGAAGAGTTGGATAAAAAAAAAAACAGATTGCACAGAAAATGATTATACAAGCTTCTGGTGATCTTAATTTTCAAGTCATGGATAGAGCCTATAATCTACCTAGGAGGTTTTTTGTGAAGCTAGAATCTAGAACATGTGATTGTGGTTATTGGGAAATTATCGACCTCCCTTGTCCACATGCTATGGCTACTATGGGATATACAAGACATGAAATTCAGGAGTATGTTCCAACTTGCTTTAGCTGATAGGCTTACCTTAGCACATATTCAGTGATGTTCAACCCCTTTCCAGATCAGTGTACATGGGAGCCTATAGGAAGACTGTTGATTGACCCACCAATTGTTCAAAAAAAGATTGGAATGCCCAAAAAATTCAGAAAAAGAGCAACAAATGAGCCTCAAAAAGAGAAAAGAAAATTATTTGTCATTTGATCATTTTGTGATGGTTCTAATCACAACGTGAGATCTTGTCCGTTGAGGCCATCTATTGCAAGGGCAAATAAAGCGAGGAATAATTATTTTCAGGTATATTTAATATACTATTATTATTTATTATGTTTATCATTGTTTATTATACATGACTATTATTATTTATTATATTTATACTGTAGTCATGTTTATTATCATCATGTTTTCTAGGCATTAACAACATCAAGTCAGCCATTAAATACTTCACAGCATGCAATAAGAAGAAGAAAATAGGTGATGCTTGCACTTATATTTCATTTTTTGTGCCTTCATTGTTCGTTTTATGTATAATATAAAATTCATTTACAAATCAACATATTTTATAGGCGTCAGCAACAAAGCTAATTGGTTCAGGCTAGCCAGCAGCTACTGCATCCAAAACAACAAGAAATGTATTATCTTGGTTGAATATTTTTATTTTTTATTTTTTGTTCAAGTTCTTAAACTAACATAATATATCATTTAGATACCTAGTGGCCCAGGTCAAAGTTCCAATGTTGGAATAAGGAAAAGAAGGGCTCTTCGAGGTGCTGGAACCAAGGAAAGACAATTAAGTCCAGGATTGAACTAATCCCAAAATCCATCTCAAGCTTTAATTATCACAGGTTCTTTGTAATGGGAACAAACTAAACTTGTTAATTAGCCATTTTGGTTGTTATTTTGGCATATTACTGGTTATTTTGGCGATATTTTGGATACTTATGTGGCTGTCAATGGTCATTTAGGATGTATTTTGATGATATGATTAATGGTTATTTTGGTTGTATTTTTGGATAACTATGATATGATATTTTCCAATTATTATAGTTATCGAAATGTTATTTAGGGTGTACTTAAATGCAATTGCAAAGATAGATACTAGGACTGTCATAATTAAGCTTTTATTTCAGTAATGCATGTTTTATAGGATACATTACATTTTAATAAACACAATTACACAGAGACAGACTAGCAATATTATTACATATTTAAGCTTCCCTTCAATGAGCCTAAGCCTTTTCTTTATCTTCACCATCTCATCAGCTCCAAAGTTTACTGCATTTGATTCTAAATTTTGATTATCTACCATTTGATCACTACTACTAGGGTATATGAGAGCTTCAGTAGTAAACTAGTGCCAAAACTTGCATTTATTCAACCTGCATAACCAACCATTGCATTAGGATTTTGTGGTGTAGTGGAAACCATAGCACACGCCTGCACGCCACACCAGCAGTACTTGGGAATACATTTAATTTTTCTATGTGGTTGTTCCACTGGCTGCAGAACTTGAACTATAACTTGATGCCATTTTGAATGTGTAGATGATGTGTTTCAATGAATGGTTAATCAAGTGATGTGTGGATGATGGTTGAGCTGGTCTTGAGTTTGAATGAATGAATGGTTGAGTGGCCGCAATGAGTTTGAATGAATTGTACAGTTATGATGTGTTATGGATTATGAGGAGGTTTATATGGTTGGTTGGGAGTAGCTTGCATGGTTGAATGACTTATTCATGCATGGTGATTTTTGTGTTTATATGCCCCAAATTGTAGTCGTTGGGAGCTAATGACTAGAATATTAAATATAATTATTTTTGGCATTTTTAGGGTGAAATTGTAATTTTTATTTTGGGGGGCAAAATGGTCATTTGTTTAAGTTTCCGTTAGTTTTCTTAACGGATTCCAAACGGAAGTGAAAAGTGAAACAAAATGTAACTTTAGGTAGATTCCAACACAAAAAAAATTGTGTATTTTTAAAAAAATTGAAAAAAAAGGTGGACGGTGGATATTTTTTCCTTTTTTTCTTTTTGAGACTTGACTTATTAAAGGAGAAGTACAACTAGTATAAGAATAAGAATACTTCTCATACAAGAAATAAGCACTATATATAGAGAGGTTGGATTCACTTGTTGGCACAACACAATAACCACTTTTCTATAGGTAGACAGTTTCTGGTATGAGAGAAACAATAGATTTATTGAGAGATTGGGTGTTATTAAGATTTTGGGTGTAAGAAAACATACTAAAGTGATTGTAATAATTTTTTACATACTTGATTTTTCTCTCGTCGTCTTTGGTGGCCGCTGTTTTTCTCTAGTATAGGAATTTTTCACGTAAATTCTTGTATTGTGTGATTAGTTTTATTCTCCATCTATTTTTCAGTTTATTATTTGTTTGATATTCTTGCTTATAAGATCTTGGGTGAGATTAAATTTCCCTAACAAAAACAATAATACCCATCATGTAAGAATTAAAAATAAAAGTTTATATGCCACTTTGAATCTATTAGAATTTTTTTTTTTTTTTTTTGGGGTCAAATATCAGAAGTACAAACTTTATGATCATCACAGGTAAGAGCTTATAATGTTTAGTGAAAAGTAAGGGAAAGATAAAGTTGATTTATCAAGAAAGAATTAAAAGAATAATTAAAAGAGAGAGAAAGTAATTTAGGCTCGGATCATTGTTTCAATATAGAGAGAAAGTAGTTAATTAAGGGTAATTTTATAATTTTTGAGAATTTTTGAATTAAAAAAATAAGTTATAATTTAATAATTATTTTAATCTAAAAAAATAGGTGTTGGAAGGAAATTAACTGATTCAAATAGCTCTATCCATATATTTTATTTTTTTAAAATAAATTATCAAGTAAATTCGTTTATTCCTCTTTTCCTTAAATTTTTTTGGTGTAGAGTTTTAAATATTATAAAAATAATAAAAAAGTAAATAGTATAAATTAATTTGGAAATTCTCCCCTTTTTTTTCATTTTCCTTTACAGCCACTTTATTCCAACTCAATTTAAACACGTCATTATATGCTTGGTGTGAAAATGACTTGGTATGAGAATCACGTGCACACAAGGACCCACCAATTTTCCGTCAGAAAAATATGAAACCAAATGCAACAAGTGAAAAATAGATGATAAGGAGTAGATTTTTTTATGATTTTGAATAGGAAACAAAATGCACAACAAAAACCTTCTTGATAATTTTACAAAAATATATGAACTAATTATATAATTAACCTAAACTATAGGGATTAAAGCAATATTTAACTAATGTTTTAACGTCTATCGAGCGGGGGATGCATGAAGAAATTAAATGAATGTGAATCACGTCTGGTGATCAAATCCGACAACATGAACCTTTATTTGATTAAAGTTAGTCAATTGGATAATTTTTTAGCTCCGATTGACCATGAGTCCCGTAGATCTTAATTGCGATTATAACTTTGCAAGACTCATTTTTTCCTTAGTTAATAGCGGCAGAGGAATCTCAGCATTACTTTCTCATTTTGTCCGAAAAAAGTCAAAGATACTGACAAGAACACAAAAGCTCCCTAACCTAAGATATCCGGCGCCATCTCACTCTATAAATAACAACATCAACACATATCGCTTAGGCACTACGTTTAGAAAAGATTCAGTACACATTTTATTTCACCAAATATTCAAAGCCAGCAACATTACAGGGACAATTTATGGACGAAGCCAGAAGAGTCCTTGAATGGCAGAATGTGATCATGGCATTTTGCTTCTCATCAGCCATCGATATCACCATCCTGTTTGCTCAGCCTAGGTTAGAACTTTCTCCTTTATACCACGTGCTTTCATTTGCTATCTTAGTGACATTCCTTTCTCTCTTTGTTTCGAAATTTATTGTGCACAAGTTTGCTGCTGCATCCCAAGTGCTAGAGAAAGCTGCTGTCATCGTTGCCGCCACTGCATTGGTCTTGGCGACTACAATTCCATATTCCACGAAGCTCAAGTATGCGACGTGGTCCCTCTATGCCGTCTCGTTGCTTACCATCATCATCTGCAATTTCATTGGTGAGATTGTCAAGCTCACGAGGTTTTGTACCCTAACAGGCTCTTCTGTAATTTCCTTTCTTAAAAAATATGTTAGTTTCCATGTAAGGCAGCTGTGATACCATTTGCTTTTGATGGGTACATGTTTCCAGTTCTTTATACAGCTGTTGTTGTACCACTAAGTTGTGAACTTGTGTTACTTTGAACACACCATAAATTCTTTAACATGAGAGTTTGTGTTATATTGTATAAAACTGAAATTGCTTAATAATATCAATCTTGTGTGTGCTTAAAAAAAAAAAAATTGTGGAGATTGCTACTGATTTTTTATTGGTAAAGAGACATTTCGTTGAAAAAAATTGGAGCATTGAAAAAATCGAGTACCTTCTCCTTTGCCTGCCAATACACGATCGAGCTCTTTAAGCTGTTTGTGAAGATTCTGCAGATCTCTTTCACACTCAATTCTGCCCCACGTCTCCAAGAACCTCTCCAAGCAAGTTCCTTTAATAAACATTTACAAACTTATGGAAGTGGTGGTACGACTGTTTTTAAGAAGCAAGCTAATGCAATGTCGAATAGCTTTGGTTAACTTAATTAGGAGCTAAGCATGTTTGTAGAAAATTAATAAAAAACGTATTAGCATTTGAGTACATGGAAGAGATTCATATTTTGCTTTTAACTTTGTTACCTCCCTGGTACTAGCTCTGCATTAATGGATATGATTAGTGCAGTGAATATATAAATAGATTATGAATGGTAGCCTTAACAAATTAAAGTTAATAACATAAGGTAAGTTCGATTAGGTGTGCACGCACTAGATTAGCAGCTCTCTAACTTAGGGTAGGGTATGAGTTCAAATGCATCGCATGTTTCATACCCATTTAGCATTCAAAGTGAAAAAAAATTAATAACATCATCTGGATAAACTAATCAGCCTAACTAGCTATAATTAAAAGAAGGTCATTATTCTTATTTTTTACATGCTCAAAAACTTAATCGAGAGTCACCGATTAATCTCAACGAAATTCGTAAATTCAAAAATAAGAAATTATAGTTCAATTTATTAATCCAACATCGTGCCTCTTGAAAGCACAGCAAAGCTCACTTCATTTCAATATTGATAATTTGTACTGAATCACCACGAACTCATCTTCTTTTCGATTTTCTGATTTGATTTTGAGAAATAATCACCAAATATTTCCACTGGTAATTTTGATTAGTTCTAAATAAATTTGATTCTATTTTTTTGATTGAATTTTTTCTTTAATTTTTAAGTTTAGGGTCGGGTTAAAGATTTTGAAAAATTTAGGGTAGGGCTTAATGCCGACCCGACCCTATTTAAAAAAAAAAAAACTAACACAAGTTAACACACGCACACAACACATCCTCGCAACATCACACATTGTGTGTTTTTAATTTAATTGTATTATATTTTTATTTGTATAAGACATGAGTTTTTTATTTTATTTTTTATGTTGAGTTGTTGAATTGAATTGTGTATGAGTAAAATGGTTGTGGAATTACATTGTGTGTTTTTAATTTAATTGCATTGCGTTTTATTTATATAAGACATGAGTTTTTTATTTTTTATTTTTTATGTTGGGTTGTTAAATTGAATTGTGTATGGATAAAATGGTTGTGAAATTACATTGTGTATTTTAATTTAATTGCATTGTGTGTTTTTAATTTAATTATATTAAAAATATTTTATATATATTTGTGTATCATGGTTTTAAAAAAATAAATTATTTATTAATTAAATGGTAGATACTTCATTCGAATTCTTATATATGCAATAAAAAAGTTGATTTTTCAACATTGAATTGTGGGTGGAAAATGGTTTTGGTAGGCCCGACCCGATGTTGGCCCGATTCGGGTCGGGGCCGACTCGACCCTAACTATAAATAGGTAGGACTTTTTTGGAGTCGGACTTTAATTCTTTGTTGATCGGGTCGGGTTGGGTCGGGTTTGGCCAAGCCGGAGCCCAACCCGATGTTTTGCCATCCCTAGTTCTAAAATAACGATCTCACCCTCAAAATGTTTGCGTTTGGGCTTCCTTTTGCCTTCAGCCCAGCAAAGTTTTCTTCAGGCCCGTTGGCTTATTGTCGAAAGATATTTATAATTCCTTTTATTTCGATGGCCATTTTATTTAATTTCTTAACAAGATTTGGGCCATGGCCCAATCATATTTCTGCCACCAACAAACCCATTTTTTAAGAGCTGATATGACAGTTGGTGTCACCATCGAACAGTTACAGACCAAGTTTCCAAATATTTAAAATTGATTAATTCGCCAAGGTTTGGGGAACATGCATTTTCTCTCCATAATCAAATGGATGAACATTAGCTAGGGATATGGTCACAATATTTTTCCCATATGCGCCATTTTAATTAGAGTCTATATAAATGACAGAAACTGCCGGAACCTGCATTTAAAAAGATTAAACACACAGATTCTTCAATTTTTATTAAAATTAAAGCCATACCCAATTAAGGGTTCATTTTGATATTGAGGTGTTATAATTTTTAAATTGCATCTACGAAAAAAATAATTGTTGAACTGCCAAAATCCAGTTGTAAGGTGTTGCTAAATAGCTTTACAGTTGGGTTGCACACATCAATTTCAAACACACATTAACTAAGCAACATCACAACCGTGGACAAAGAAACCACAAAAGAGTTTGAACATCTATTTGCTTCCCAAGTCATGAACATATTTCCTTCACTTCCTTATATCCACCAAGACTGAAGTATACTTCTTGGTAGAGATGGATTTATTAAAGGACAAGTATGAGTCATAGCCCCTGTAAAAAGAAATTGAATACTCAATATTTTATATTATATTAATAATTGCTTATTTACATTAAAAATTTTATTGAATTTTTTTGAAAAAATTCTTCAGTCCCCCGGCCGAGGTTGGCTTGTTCCGCCCCTGCTTCTTGGGCAACAAAAAGAAAAGATCAGTTTGTTGCCAAAGAAGCATCCTTCACCCTTGGTAGATAAGAAACTCTCTCCATGACTTGGGAGGCAAAAGGATGTTTGTGGCAGATCAGTTTTGCAACAAAGAGAATATGCAACGTGAGCAGAAGGGTAAAAAAACCAACATGAACGGAAGGAGAAAGCTCGGTTTTAACTAGAACATGTATAGGATAAAGCCATGAATCCAAGGGCCGAGGTGGAACATAAAGGAAAGATCACATTCGGCCATTCAAATGGTTTAGTGGGTTCTTCTTCCATGGCCGTGAAGTTGCTTAGTTGGTGATGGCTTTGATGCTAATAAAGATTGAAGAATGTGTTGTTTAATCTTGTTAAGGAATAACAGAATGCATGCCAGCTGTCATTTTATGATTGGTCAATGTGTTTAAAACATTATTTTGCATTTCAGTTTGTTATAGCAGTTTTGGTGTAGCCTCTCGTGTATATAAAGAGCTGCATCAACTTGTTTCATTTAGTTAACAAATAATAACAAATTGTGTGTTTCCTTTTCATTTTTCTTGCTTATTTTCTCATGATCCAAACATCATATCATTCTAATATGGTATCAGAGCAAACAAACATGATTAATTCAAATCAAGCTTCTGCGTCTGTCACTTTCAACTTCATTCAGCCAGTTAAGCTCGATAGATCAAACTATCTAGTGTGGAAAGCTCAAGTGCGTGCATCAATAATTGCTAATGGACTTGAAGGCTTTGTTACTGGTGATAGTGTTTGTCCAGATCGATATCTCAACTTAACAGAGGGAGAATCAAGCAGCTCAGCAGTGCTAATCTCACAGAGGCAAGAAAATCCAGAATATATTGTCTGGATGAAAACTGACAAGCTTCTTCAAAGCTGGATGCTCTCGTCAATGGTAGATAATGTACTTATCATGGTGATTAATTGTGAATCTTCACTAGAGCTGTGGGAGAGGCTTGGTCAGATCTTCATGTCTCAGTCGAAGGCCAGATTTCTGCCACTGAAGTTGCAGATCCAATCAACTAAGAAAGGATCACTCTCTGTAAGTGACTATTTCAATAAAATGAAGAAGATAGCTAACAGTCTAGCTATTGGAGGTAATGCACTTTCATCAAATGAGTTGATTATGCACTTACTCACTGGACTAGATAATAGTTATGAATCTCTTGTAACTAATATTCTCACTAGACTTGAGAAGGAAGAACTTACTGTTGAAGAAGTATATTCAATGTTGCTTAGCCATGAAACTAGGTTGGAGATGAGTAAAGGAAAGCTACAGAATGAATTAATGCATGATATGACTGCTAATTTTGCTCAGAAAGGTCAGAATCATAACAAGAATAATTTTGGAACTCAGAAAAACAACAATTCTGGTGGAAATTTTGGAGGTTTTACTGGAGGCTATGGTGATAATAGAAATGCTGGTTTTAGTCCTGGTAGAGATATAGTTTGTCAGATATGCTTTATCCCTGGACACTCTGCATATAAGTGCAAAAATAGGTTTAATCAGGGGTTTGTTCCAAGGAACAAAGTATTTGGAGGTTTTAGGCCCAGAGGAGGTCAAAACTACCAAAATTTTAGGACCTTTGCTGGAAATGGCCAGAACAACTATTAGAGTTTTGGCAGGGGTTTTGAATCTGGCTATCCTAGACAAACAACACCATTTCAAGGCTATATGGCCTATCAAGCCCCAAGCTTCATCTATCCACAGCAAATGCCAGAGTTTCAAGCAAACAATGGCAATTATCATCATGGTGTGTTTCCTGGATCAACAGCAAATCCAATGTTTGCAGGACAAGCTACTTCCTCTGCACTAGTAGCTACTTATGGTACAGTTGCAGATTCAGCTTGGTATCTTGACTCTGGAGCTACTAATCATGTAACTCAGGATCCAGGTATTTTTGTTCACTGCTCAGCTTACTTTGGAAATGATAAATTACATGTTGGTAATGGTATGGGATTAGCCATTGAAAGCATTGGTTCTGCTGTTATTCAAACTCTTTCCACATCATATCTTTACCTGAATAACATCCTACTTGTTCCAGCCATAACAAAAAATCTACTTAGCATTTCTAAACTATTAGCTGATAACAATGCCTTTATTGAATTCTATGATTGTGCTTGTTTTGTCAAGGCCAAGAATACAGGGATCATATTGCTCAAGGGGATTGCTAGAGGAGGACTTTATCAAGTTAAAAATCTTTCTGCAGTTTGTGATAGTTCAAAGTTTCCAGTTCCAGTGTCCAGTTTGTCCAAGTCTGTCTCAGTTTCAAAAATAAATCCAGTGTCAATGTTTGCTCAGTTTGATTCTTCAAACACTTTGTCTCAACTTCAAGTACCTGTAAATGACTTTCAAATCAATAAAACTGCATTTATGACTTCTGCTGTTTCTAACTCAAAGAGTGTTGATTGTAATATTTTGCACAAAAGAATGGGACGTCCTACTGTCCATGCTTTGCATCAAATTATGAAAAGACTGAATTCAAATTTTCCAATTGATAAAACAATCAAACCTCAATTCTGTGATGCATGTCAGTTCGGGAAATGTCATATGCAACATTTCCTTCCATAGAAACTTCAACAACACAACCTCTTGAACTTATCTCTGGGACCCTATTTCATCTTCTCAAGGCTACCATTACTACCTATCAATCATAGATGACTACACTAGGTTTACATGGATATTTCCTCTCACAGCCAAATCAAACACCTTATCAGTATTCACAAACTTCAAAAATATAATTGAAAACAGTCTTGAGAAGAAAATTAAGTGCCTTGAAAGCAGTTGGGGGTGAGTTCAAATCTTTTATTCCCTATCTTGCTTCTCAGGGTATTCAATTTCGCCATCCTTGTCCATATATCCATCATCAAAATGGCAAGATGGAAAGAAAACATAAGCATATTGTAGAAACTGGATTAACCCTTTTAGCTCAAGCTCACCTTCCTTTGAAATTTTGGTGGAATGTTTTCCATACTGTTGTTTATCTCATTAATAGACTTCCCACACCTGTTTTAAATAACAAATCTCCTTTTGAAATGCTCTTTCACAAAATACCAGATTATACAGTCATGAAGGTCTTTGGATGTTTTTGTTATCCATATCTAAGACCTTATAATCATCACAAATTTGCTTTTAAAAGTCAGAGATGCATATTCCTTGGTTATAGCTCCCATCATAAAGGGTATGTTTGTCTTCATTCCTCAGGAAGAATTTACATAAGCAATCATGTTGTTTTTGATGAAACAACTTTTCCTTTTGAGTATGGTGTTGATTTTTCTTCAGCTGATCATTCCAACTCATCCTTGTCTTCACATTCTGTAAATCCACAAGTTACTTTCACACTATCACAGTCTGCATTTCCACTTGATGGTTCTGCTTTACAATCCTCTCTAGCAGCTGATCTACTCTCCCCTTCATCTTCTTTATCCTCACCTGAACCAAACACTCAATCCCAGACAACTCCCTCAACTCCAAATCATCATTTATCTCCACCTTCTCAACTTGTTCAAGGACATCCAATGGTCACCAGATCCAAAGCAGGCATTTTTAAACCTAAAACAGCATTTCTTACAACATCCTCATCATCACCACATGAACCAAATTCAATATCAGAAGCATTGGCTGATCTCAAATGGCTTCAAGCCATGAAATTGGAATATCAAGCACTGATGGATAACAAAACCTGGACATTGGTTCAACCTTCATTTCCAGTCAAGGTCATTGGTAGTAAGTGGGTTTATAGGATCAAATACAACCCTGATGGCAGCATTTCCATATACAAAGCTCGTCTGGTTGCTAAGGGTTTTCATCAAACTCAAGGCATTGATTTCAATGAAACCTTTAGCCACATGAAAGCTTATTGTTTAAGTCATCTTGAGTTTGGCAGTTTTGAATCACTGGACTTTAAGACAGGTTGACATCAACAATGCCTTCTTAATGGTCATCTTCTTTGAAGAGGTTTACATGGAACAACCTTTGGTTTTGTTGATCATCCCATCACATTTGCAAGTTACTGAAGGCTCTTTATGTCTTAAGTAGGCTCTAAGAGGTTTGACAAGGCAGTGTTAATAGCTCAGTAGGGTTTTCAAAACTCTAAATCTGATACTTCTTTATTCTTCAAAAAGGTTCAGGGTCATCTTCTGCTTGTCCTAGTATATGTGGATGATATAATTGTGACTGTCAAAAACAGCTCAGGTCTGCATCTTTCTCAATCCAAGTATATAGTTGATCTTCTTCATAAAGTCAACTTGCAGGATTGTACCCCCTGCTCTACTCCTATGGCTGCTGGTACATCTCTTACTAAATCTGATAGTGAGTTATTTGCTAATGCTACTCTGTATCGAAGCACTATTGGTGCATTGCAATATGCCACATTAACCAGACCTGAAATAGCTTTCTCTGTTAATAAGTTGAGTCAATTCCTAGGTGCTCCAACAGTGAATCATTGGCAAGCTTGTAAACGAATTCTCAGGTATCTTAAAGGTACTTTACATCTTGGTTTACAGTTCTATAGTTGTTAGAGTGCAATTTATGCACTAGTTTTGCATTGTTTATTTCCCTTAATATCGATGTTTTGCACTTAATAATAGTGATTTACTTGTGATTTACTTTTGTAGGTGCAATTCTATTGATTGGTGATAAAATTGAGCTACAAGATGATGTTTAGGGATGATTGTTCCCTTGGAGAAATTATGAGCGGCAGAAGAACTTTGTTGATAAAGCGTGGGCGCGTGCTGTCAATTGCGGACCTGCAGTTTTTAGTTTAACGTGTTTTATATTTTTGGCTATTTTTGTAATTACGAATTTAATATTTCAAATATTAGGATTTTATTTTAAATAGAATTCTAAAAGAGAAGAGAGAGAGAGTATTTAAGGGAGGAATCTCTTGTGAAAAAGGGGATTTTTTGGATTGGAGAAAGAAACCCTAGATCTAATTTTTCTCTTCTCTATGAAGAACTAAACCTATTTTTAAGGATAATGAAGCTTTGATTCATCACTACTGTGAGATCTTTCTTGTGCTATTAATTGTTTTATTGCTTTTTGAGTATTTGTTTATTCTCTGAATTATTTTCATGATTATGTTTGTTAATTAGGTAATTGGCCACTATTTAATTATCAACTTAATCTATTGTCAATTAAAGGATTCATCGTATGAAGAATTTAATGTTTGTGACAAATAACATGGAGAGTTGTGTTGTGAGAATAAACAATCTAATTTAAATAAATCATCATATGTGTTGATTAGGATTTGGGTCTCTCTCGATTTTTGTCATTGATTAAATCCTATGATCGTATCTAGGGTTGTCTATTGATTAGGGAAATAACCAGCAGTCGTTTATCGACTAGTTAAGGAGAGATTGGCTATTAGAGGGTCTCGCTATAACCGGTCATTCATGAGTAATAATAATCTATATTTGAATCAATGATCGAGTGAATCAGTGAGTTAATTCCTTGAGCTTTCTCGATTTAAATTACAACTTTAATTTGCATTCTTGTTATTTTAATTTGATTTCATTATTGTCAACAAAACCCCCATTTTATGTTTTACGTTTTAAAAGGATTTAAATAATTACCGATCTCGTGGACACGACCGCTTTCAATCACTATACACAATTTATTTAGAGTAGGAATTTATTTTTGTTGGCTTGACACCCATCAAATTTTGGCGCCGTTCGGTTGTGTCATTTATTTAATCCTTTTACGTTTTACTTGGTGTATGGTTCGTTCTTCAAATGCAGGTACACTTTCGTTTGATCCGAAATTGAGAAGGCGAGACGAGCGAAGCAACGATCATCGCGCCTTTGCTTTACGAAATAGATATAGTACTGATTTAGTTGAATCATCTGCGATTGAAGAACAAGTGATGGATAGACTGCAGTAGAAAGAACTCTTAGAGAGTTAGTGAACCAGACTTGAATCGAACCACTCTGCAATATGTAGATTTGGAGGTAAATTTTGAATTAAAGTGCTTATTCATTTATTACCCAAGTTTCATGGTTTTGCAGGTGAAGATCCACATAGACAACTTAACGAGTATCATGTTGTGGGCTCAAGTATGAGACCACAGGTGTGAAAAGCGATTAAGGCTGCGTGCTTTTCCGTTCTCTGTAGATGGGCTAGCTAAAGATTGGTTGTACTACTTGCCTCCTGGATCGATTACAACGTGGAATGGTTTGAAGAAGCGGTTTCTTGAGAAGTACTTTCTAAGAGCAACATCGAAAAGATATTTGTGGGATCGACAACTTCGGGGAGACTTTATATGAGTATTGGGAGGCGATTCAAACAATTGTGTGCCCTCATCAAATTTCGATCAACTTATTGATATTTTTACGAAGGTCATTGATGGATAGGAGTATGATAGATCTGCTTAGTGAGGCGTGTTGGTGAACAAGACCCTACTCAAGCAAGGGAGTTGATATCAAATATGGTGCACAACAATTTGGCAAGATTTCACTTGAAGCGGTGAATGAGGTAAATATTTCTTACATTGAACAACGTTTAGATAAACTTACTTCTCTTGTGGAAAAGTTTGTTGTAGGTAATGTGCAACGGTGAAGACTTGTGGCATTTGTTACAATATGGGTCATTCAAGTGATATGTGTCCTACACTTGAAGAACCCGTTGAACAAGCCAATGCGGTTGGAGGATTTCGGTATGCCTCGGAGGAGGTATGATCCTTATGCACAAACATACAATCCGGGATGGAAGGATCATCCCAACTATGGAGTTAGGCCGTCAGGATTCCACAGTATACACCAGACAACCACCTCAAACTCCAAGTCGGTATATCTCTTGAAGAAATTGTTAAATCACTTGCGACTAATACTCAACAATTTCAAGACAGAACTTGGAGAACCAAATGAGTCGAATTAGCGACTACGGTGAGCCGTGGAGTCTCAAGTATTAGGAGATTGCCTTCGAGGTGAATCCAAAGCAAAACGTTAGTCTTTGTCATCCTTAGAAGTGGGACGGAGTTGCAGAACCTAGTAAGAAAGTGACAAAGCATGTAGAAGATGAGCTTGAGAAGAATGAATTGATGCCTCAATCTCGAATCGGAATCCACGAGCGAAACCTTTACCTATTGTGATACCTCCTCCTTTTCCAAGGGTTTGCAAAATCAAAGGAGGAACAAGAGAAAGACATCCTTGAGACATTTCGCATGGTAGAGGTAAATATTCCTTTATTAGATGCTATAAAACAAATACCTCGATATCTTTAAAGTCCTTAAGGAACTATGCACTTTAAGAGAAAATTAAGAGGAGATGAAAAAGTTCATATGGGGAGAATGTTTCAGGTTCTCAAAAGAAACTACCTCTAAGTGCAAGGATCCGGTATGTTTACTATCCCTTGCAAAATTGGTAATGTCAAAGTTGAAAAGGCTATGTTAGATCTAGGAGCTTATTAATGTCATGCCTCGTTCCATTTATTCATCTTTGAATGTTGGTCCATTAAAAGAAAGCGGCGTGATAATTCAACTAGGTGATAATGCATATCCCCGATGGGGTATTAGAAGATGTCCTAGTACAAGTTAATGAGTTGGTTTTCCTGCTGATTTTTATGTACTTGATATGGAAGAGGATAACCTACAATTACATCCCATTTTGCTAGGAAGACCTTTTCTTAAGCTAGGACTAAAATGGATGTACATAAAGGGACTCTCACTATGGAGTTTGATGGAGAGGTTATAGAATTCAATATCAATGATGCCATGAAATATCCTAGTGAGGAACATTCGGTATTTTACGTGGATGTTATTAACCTATAGCGCGGAAGTTTTTACAAGGAAAAGACGAAGACATTTCATGATAGAATGATTTTGAGAAAGGAGTTCTCTGTTGGTCAAAAGTTCTTCTTTTCATTCTAAGCTTAAACTTTTCCGGGTAAATTACGTTCTTCTTTGGGTTGGACCCTTTATTGTTACTAATGTTTTCCTCATGGTGCAGTTGAGATTGGTCCGACCTCGAGTTCTTAAGGTTAATGGTCATCGCTTAAAACCTTTTTATGAAGGTTTTCGGTGAATATTGTGGAGGATGTGGCTCTCGAGTCCAAATTATGGAGATTGATGCATAAATGTGTCTAGCAAAGACATAAAACAAAGGCGCTTTTTGGGAGGCAACCAAATGATTTATTTATTTTGGTTTTGTTTTATCTTCTTTTAGTTTTGATTGATTTTAAAAAAAAAAAAATTTTAATGTGTTTGCTTATCTTAGTGGAAGAAAATTTTTGATAAGGCGTGCCGTTTTAACTAATAAGTACTTCTGAAATTTTTAAAGTAAAATAGTTTTAAGGCGTGCCCACGTACTTATTAGAAAAGTACTTCTGAAGTTTTTAGTGTCTCAAAGTGATTAAAAAAAAAAACTAAAAATTGAAAATCACTGTTCACAAATCCCTAATTCAAAAAAATTCACTTGATTTTCGTTTTCCCGCAACCAGCTCCAGCGTGCGGTCCCACTGCAGCGCAAACCCCGCCCCGAACTAGCAAGCATCGAGCACTATCCGCGTCTCGCAGCCCACGCATGCGCAAGCCCGGCCAAATTCTCGGCTCGGCCCGCGCGGCAACGAGCCCCCAGCGCAGCGCGCTAAATCAATCCCGGCCATCGCGCACGCGGTCCAGCGTAGCGGCGGCCAGCGCGCAAGCCAGCGCGCGCGGCATCACGCGCAACCCAGCGCGGCAAGCTCGGCCGAAACACGCAACGCAACAAGCGTCACTAGCACGCGCAAATCCCCGCCCAGCGTCACGATTCGCGGCGTCAGTCCCGTCCGCGCGCCCGAACCACGATCGTGTACCAAGCTCGGTCGGCGGCAATAGTCCGCAACCTCGACTGCATTCAGCGTGAATCGAAATCGTGACAAGATGGAGCGGTGTGGGATTTATCCCACCATTCCAAGCCCATAGGCGTTATGAGGATCAAAGCTCACAATTCGGGGAAGTTTTTGCCTTTAATCTTTTATCCTTACGCTTTAATTTTTATGTGAGCTTTGATTATCTTACATTGGGGACAATGTAAGTTCTTGGTGTGGGGGAGGGATTTTGCATTATTGATGTCGGAATTATTGTTTCACTCTACTTATCTTTTTTCACTCTACTCATCCTTAAATGATTTTGGAGTTAGTATGCTTTATATATTATTAATTTTCTTTTCCTTTATCTCTCACTACTCTTTTCCCATCTATCTCACATTATTTACATCTATTTTTATTCTATCATACTCTTTCATCACTCACATTTTATCTTTCACTTTTCATATTACTACATACGTCTTTCTCACTTCTTATCATTTTTACCTTTTCTTTTATATATCACTCATACCTTCTTCTCATTCTACACCATTATTGATGGTTGATTCATTTGAAGAGTGTACATGATTTGATGGCAAATTTACCAACTTTGTGAGGATTTAAGCCTATAAGCAACCACTTTGCTCTAATATTTTTGTTATGTGAATATCAATCTTAGTTTGTTTATTCTAGAACTTGCTTTGTTATGCATGTTGAAGCCACATTACGGGATTTTATGCATTAAAATGATAAGGGCAAACCATATTCCATTTTTCTATTCTCGCATTTTTTTCTCTACCAAGACCTTTATTTGCTACCTTTGTTTGAGCCTTAACCATTACCCATCTAATTCTCTCCGTCTACTTAACCATTTTTCTTCTTTTTGAGCCTCAATTTAAGGAGATTTTTGGACTCATTGTGTGGATATATTTTGTTGCTTTTTCTACCTTGTATTAAAGTTTTTCAATTAGATCAACAAGCATTATTCTTTAATTAAATTGTGCAAGGTTCTTTTCTTTTTTTATATTAAAAAAAAAAAATTCAAAAAAAAAATAAAAATAAAAACAAAAAAAAGAAAAAGAAAAATCGAAAAAAAAAAAGTTTACATTCTTGGTGACTTGAGTAGAAATAAGCATTTTGATATCATAAGTTCATTCAATGAGTTCATTCTTCTCATTTTATTTATTTTTCTTTCATAGACCTTTCTTTTCATTTCACCTATTTAACCCCATTACAACCCTTTTAAGACCAGATTTTTGCATTTTATTCATGTTTTGTGGATTGAGATGTGATATATGAGCAAGCTTATGGTAATAGCATTCTTTGATTTGATTTGAGTGGATAAATGACACCCTAAACACTTTGAGTGCATGGAGTGAAGTCAATGAGAGGGCTATTAAATCTTGTTGCACTTGAATTTTGAATGGATCTTCTTGGTGGTTGAATGTTCTTATTCTATCTTATGAGATTCTATGCTTTAAAATCCTTATCTCTCGAATATCGATCGACTTAATTTCCTGAAGTATGCTTGCTTAAAATTGTTTTTGGATGAGTTGAGATGAGAATTGAGTGGAAATTTGAGATTAATCTTGAGTTATATGCTTGAGGACAAGCATCATCTTGGTGTGGGGGAATTTGTTAGAGTGCAATTTATGCACTAGTTTTGCATTGTTTATTTCCCTTAATATCGATGTTTTGCACTTAATAATAGTGATTTACTTGTGATTTACTTTTGTAGGTGCAATTCTATTGATTGGTGATAAAATTGAGCTACAAGATGATGTTTAGGGATGATTGTTCCCTTGGAGAAATTATGAGCGGCAGAAGAACTTTGTTGATAAAGCGTGGGCGCGTGCTGTCAATTGCGGACCTGCAGTTTTTAGTTTAACGTGTTTTATATTTTTGGCTATTTTTGTAATTACGAATTTAATATTTCAAATATTAGGATTTTATTTTAAATAGAATTCTAAAAGAGAAGAGAGAGAGAGTATTTAAGGGAGGAATCTCTTGTGAAAAAGGGGATTTTTTGGATTGGAGAAAGAAACCCTGATCTAATTTTTCTCTTCTACATGAAGAACTAAACCTATTTTTGGTTGAAGGATAATGAAGCTTTGATTCATCACTGTGAGATCTTTCTTGTGCTATTAATTGTTTTATTGCTTTTTGAGTATTTGTTTATTCTCGAATTATTTTCATGATTATGTTTGTTAATTAGGTAATTGGCCACTATTTAATTATCAACTTAATCTATTGTCAATTAAAGGATTCATCGTATGAAGAATTTAATGTTTGTGACAAATAACATAGCAGAGTTGTGTTGTGAGAATAAACAATCTAATTTAAATAAATCATCATATGTTGATTAGGATTTGGGTCTCTCGATTTTCAGTCGATTGATTAAATCCTATGATCGTATCTAGGGTTGTCTATTGATTAGGAAATAACCAACGGTCGTTTATCGACTAGTTAAGGAGAGATTGGCTATTAGAGGTCTCATATAAATTCATGAGTAATAATAATCTATATTTGAATCAATGATCGGTAGTCGAATCAAGTGAGTTAATTCCTTCAAAGCTTTCTCGATTTAAATTACAACTTTAATTTGCATTCTTGTTATTTTAATTTGATTTCATTATTGTCAACAAAACCCCGTTTTATGTTTTACGTTTTAAAAGGATTTAAATAATTACCGATCTCTGTGGACACGACCTCAATCACTATACACAATTTATTTAGAGTAGGAATTTATTTTTGTTGGCTTGACACCCATCAAATTTTGGCGCCATTGGTGTCATTTATTTAATCCTTTTACGTTTTACTTGGTGTATGGTTCGTTCTTCTAAATGCGGTACACTTTCGTTTGATCCGAAATTGAGAAGGCCACCGAGACGAAGCGAGCTAAGCAACGATCATCGTCGCCTTTGCTTTCTGAAATAGATATAGTACCTGATTTAGTTGAATCATCTAGCGATTCAGAAGAACAAGTGATGGATAGACCTGCACCTGTAGAAAGAACTCTTAGAGAGTTAGCTGAACCAGACTTGAATCAGCAACCACTCTGCATTCAATATGTAGATTTGGAGGTAAATTTTGAATTAAAGTCTGGTCTTATTCATTTATTACCCAAGTTTCATGGTTTTGCAGGTGAAGATCCTCATAAACATCTTAAGGAGTTTCATGTTGTGTGCTCAAGTATGAGACCACAAGGTGTGACTGAAGAGCAGATTAAGCTGCGTGCTTTTCCGTTCTCTGTAGATGGGCTAGCTAAAGATTGGTTGTACTACTTGCCTCTGGATCAATTACAACGTGGAATGGTTTGAAGTTCCTTGAGAAGTACTTTCTGCTTGAAGAGCCAACATCGAAAAGATATTTGTGGGATCGACAACTTCACGGGAGACTTTATATGAGTATTGGGAGCGATTCAAACAATTGTGTGCCCTCAAATTTCGATCAACTTATTCAATATTTTTACGAAGGACATTGATGGATAGGAGTATGATAGATCTTAGTGGAGCGTGTTGGTGAACAAGACCCTACTCAAGCAAGGAGTTGATATCAAATATGGTAATGCACAACAATTTGGCAACAGAAGATTTCACTTGAACGGTGAATGAGGTAAATATTTCTTGTTGAACAACGTTTAGATAAACTTACTTCTCTTGTGGAAAAGTTTGTTTGTAGGTAATGTGCACAGGTGAAGACTTGTGGCATTTGTTCTGATATGGGTCATTCAAGATATGTGTCCTACACTTGAAGAACCCGTTGAACAAGCCAATGCGGTTGGAGGATTTCGGTATGCCTCGGAGGAGGTATGATCCTTATGCACAAACATACAATCCGGGATGGAAGGATCATCCCAACTTCTATGGAGTTAGGCCGTCAGGATTCCTAGATACACCAAGACAACCAAGACCTCCACAAACTCCAAGTCGGGTATATCTCTTGAAGAAATTGTTAAATCACTTGCGACTAATACTCAACAATTTCAGCAACTGACATTCAGAACTTGGAGAACCAAATGAGTCAATTAGCGACTACGGTGGAGTCTCAAGTATTGGGAGATTGCCTTGAGGTGAATCAAAGCAAAACGTTAGTCTTGTCATCCTTAGAAGTGGGACGGAGTTGCAAGAGCCTAGTAAGAAAGTGACAAAGCATGTAGAAGATGAGCTTGAGAAGAATGAATTGATGCCTCAATCTCGAGATGGAATCCACCAGAAACCTTTACCTATTGTGATACCTCCTCCTTTTCCAATAGGTTTGCAAAATCCAAGAAGGAGAACAAGAGAAAAGACATCCTTGAGACATTTCAAGGTAGAGGTAAATATTCCTTTATTAGATGCTATAAAACAAATACCTCGATATGCTAAAGTCCTTAAGGAACTATGCACTTTAAGAGAAAATTAAGAGGAGATGAAAAAGTTCATATGGGGAGAATGTTTTTCTCCAAAAGAAACTACCTCACAAGTGCGAGGATCCGGTATGTTTACTATCCCTTGCAAAATTGGTAATGTCAAAGTTGAAAAGGCTATGTTAGATCTAGGAGCTTATTAATGTCATGCCTCGTTCCATTTATTCATCTTTGAATGTTGGTCCATTAAAAAAGCGGCGTGATAATTGAACTAGGTGATAGGTCTAATGCATATCTGATGGGGTATTAGAAGATGTCCTAGTACAAGTTAATGAGTTGGTTTTCTGCTGATTTTTATGTACTTGATATGGAAGAGGATAACTTCTTGTCCCATTTTGCTAGGAAGACCTTTTCTTAAGCTAGGACTAAAATGGATGTACATAAAGGGACTCTCACTATGGAGTTTGATGGAGAGTTTATAGAATTCAATATCAATGATGCCATGAAATATCCTAGTGAGGAACATTCGGTATTTTGGATGTTATTAACCCTATAAGCGCGGAAGTTTTTACAAGGAAAAGGCGAAGACATTTCATGATAGAATGATTTTGAGAAAGGAGTTCTCTGTTGGTCAAAAGTTCTTCTTTTCATTCTAAGCTTAAACTTTTTGGGTAAATTACGTTCTTCTTTGGGTTGGACCCTTTATTGTTACTAATGTTTTTCCTCATGTGCGGTTGAGATTCGAGTCCGACCTCAGAGTTCTTAAGGTTAATGGTCATCGCTTAAAACCTTTTTATGAAGGTTTTCGGTGAATATTGTGGAGGATGTGGCTCTCGAGAGTCCAAATTATGGAGATTGATGCATAAATGTGTCTAGCCAAAGACATAAAACAAAGGCGCTTTTGGGAGGCAACCCAATGATTTATTTATTTTGGTTTTGTTTTATCTTCTTTTAGTTTTGATTGATTTTAAAAAAAAAAAAATTTTAATGTGTTTGCTTATCTTGGTCAAGAAAATTTTTGATAAGGCGTGCCCACGTTTTAACTAATAAGTACTTAAAATTTTTAAAGTAAAATAGTTTTAAGGCGTGCCGTACTTATTAGAAAAGTACTTAAGTTTTTAGTGTCTCAAAGTGATTAAAAAAAAACTAAAAATTGAAAATCACTTGTTCACAAATCCTAATTCAAAAAAATTCACTTTGATTTTCGTTTTCCCAACCCTTAGCTCCAGCCACACCGCGAAACCAGCCCGAACTAGCAAGCATCGAGCACTATCCCGCGTCTCGCGGCCCAAGACGCAATGCCGCAAGCTCCCCGCGCGCGCAAAGAATACGCGGCCCCAGCCCGGCAGCGCTTAAATCAATCCAGCCACCATCGCGTCCCAGCAACGTAGCGGCGGCGCAAAAGCAAGCCCAGCACACTCCCGCACGCAACCCGCAGCGGCAAGCTCCACACGCAACGCAACAAGCGTCACTAGCACGCGCACAAAGAATCCCCGCCCGGCAACGCCAGAATCCAGTCATTCGCCATCCGTCGCGCCGAACCACTCGTGTACCCGCAAGCTCGGTCGGCAATAGTCCGCAACCACGACTGCATTCCGCGTGAATCGAAATCCGTGACAAGATGGAACAGAATTTGGCCGCATACTTCAGGAGTGTGGGATTTATCCCTCCATTCCCGCCAAGCCCATAGACGTTATGAGGATCAAAGCTCACAGTTCAGGGAAGTTTTTGCCTTTAATCTCTTATCCTTACGCTTTAATTTTTATGTGAGCTTTGATTATCTTACATTGGGGACAATGTAAGTTCTTGGTGTGGGGGAGGGATTTTTGCATTATTGATGTCTGGAATTATTGTTTTCACTCTACTTATCTTTTTTTTCACTCTACTCATCCTTAAATGATTTTGGAGTTAGTATGCTTTATATATTATTAATTTTCTTTTCCTTTATCTCTCACTACTCTTTTCCCATCTATCTCACATTATTTACATCTATTTTTATTCTATCATACTCTTTCATCACTCACATTTTATCTTTCACTTTTCATATTACTACATACGTCTTTCTCACTTCTTATCATTTTTACCTTTTCTTTTATATATCACTCATACCTTCTTCTCATTCTACACCATTATTGATGGTTGATTCATTTGAAGAGTGTACATGATTTGATGGCAAATTTACCAACTTTGTGAGGATTTAAGCCTATAAGCAACCACTTTGCTCTAATATTTTTGTTATGTGAATATCAATCTTAGTTTGTTTATTCTAGAACTTGCTTTGTTATGCATGTTGAAGCCACATTACGGGATTTTATGCATTAAAATGATAAGGGCAAACCATATTCCATTTTTCTATTCTCGCATTTTTTTTTCTCTACCCGAAGACCTTTATTTGCTACCTTTGTTTGAGCCTTAACCATTACCCATCTAATTCTCTCCGTCTACTTAACCATTTTTCTTCTTTTTGAGCCTCAATTTAAGGAGATTTTTGGACTCATTGTGTGGATATATTTTGTTGCTTTTTCTACCTTGTATTAAAGTTTTTCAATTAGATCAACAAGCATTATGCTTGAATTAAATTGTGCAAGGTTCGTTTCTTTTGTTTGATTCAAAAAAAAAATTCAAAAAAAAAAATAAAAATAAAAACAAAAAAAAGAAAAAGAAAAATCGAAAAAAAAAAAGTTTACATTCTTGGTGACTTGAGTAGAAATAAGCATTTTGATATCATAAGTTCATTCAATGAGTTCATTCTTCTCATTTTATTTATTTTTCTTTCATAGACCTTTCTTTTTCATTTCACCTATTTAACCCCATTACAACCCTTTTAAGACCCTTAGATTTTTGCATTTTATTCATGTTTTGTGGATTGAGATGTGATATATGAGCAAGCTTATGGTAATAGCATTCTTTGATTTGATTTGAGTGGATAAATGACACCCTAAACACTTTGAGTGCATGGAGTGAAGTCAATGAGAGGGCTATTAAATCTTGTTGCACTTGAATTTTGAATGGATCTTCTTGGTGGTTGAATGTTCTTATTCTATCTTATGAGATTCTATGCTTTAAAATCCTTATCTCTCGAATATCGATCGACTTAATTTCTGAAGTATGCTTGCTTAAAATTGTTTTTGGATGAGTTGAGATGAGAATTGAGTGGAAATTTGAGATTAATCTTGAGTTATATGCTTGAGGACAAGCATCATCTTGGTGTGGGGGAATTTGTTAGAGTGCAATTTATGCACTAGTTTTGCATTGTTTATTTCCCTTAATATCGATGTTTTGCACTTAATAATAGTGATTTACTTGTGATTTACTTTTGTAGGTGCAATTCTATTGATTGGTGATAAAATTGAGCTACAAGATGATGTTTAGGGATGATTGTTCCCTTGGAGAAATTATGAGCGGCAGAAGAACTTTGTTGATAAAGCGTGGGCGCGTGCTGTCAATTGCGGACCTGCAGTTTTTAGTTTAACGTGTTTTATATTTTTGGCTATTTTTGTAATTACGAATTTAATATTTCAAATATTAGGATTTTATTTTAAATAGAATTCTAAAAGAGAAGAGAGTATTTAAGGGAGGAATCTCTTGTGAAAAGGGGATTTTGGATTGGAGAAAAACCCTAGATCTAATTTTTCTCTCTATGAAGAACTAAACCTATTTTTGGTTGAAGGATAATGAAGCTTTGATTCATCACTGTGAGATCTTTCTTGTGCTATTAATTGTTTTATTGCTTTTTGAGTATTTGTTTATTCTCAATTATTTTCATGATTATGTTTGTTAATTAGGTAATTGGCCACTATTTAATTATCAACTTAATCTATTGTCAATTAAAGGATTCATCGTATGAAGAATTTAATGTTTGTGACAAATAACATAGCGAGAGTTGTGTTGTGAGAATAAACAATCTAATTTAAATAAATCATCATATGTGTTGATTAGGATTTGGGTCTCTCGATTTTTGTCAATTGATTAAATCCTATGATCGTATCTAGGGTTGTCTATTGATTAGGAAATAACCAACGGTCGTTTATCGACTAGTTAAGGAGAGATTGGCTATTAGAGGGTCTCGATGCTATAACCGGTCTATTCATGAGTAATAATAATCTATATTTGAATCAATGATCGTAGTCGAATCAGTTTAATTCCTTCAACGAGCTTTCTCAATTTAAATTACAACTTTAATTTGCATTCTTGTTATTTTAATTTGATTTCATTATTGTCAACAAAACCCCCATTTTATGTTTCACGTTTTAAAAGGATTTAAATAATTACCGATCTCTGTGGACACGACCCTCAATCACTATACACAATTTATTTAGAGTAGAATTTATTTTTGTTGGCCGACACCCGTCAAATTTTGGCGCCGTTGCTTGGTGTCATTTATTTAATCCTTTTTACGTTTTACTTGGTGTATGGTTCGTTCTTCTGCACACTTTCGTTTGATCACGAAATTGAAGACAGGCAATGACGAGCGAGCTAAGCAACGATCATCGTCGCCTTTGCTTTCTGAAATAGATACAGTACCTGATTTAGTTGAATCATCTAGCGATTCAGAAGAACAAGTGATGGATAGAACAGCACCTGCAGAAAGAACTCTAAGAGAGTTAGGAGACTTGAATCGAACCACTCTGCATTCAATATGTAGATTTGGAGGTAAATTTTGAATTAAAGTCTGGTCTTATTCATTTATTACCCAAGTTTCATGGTTTTGCAAGTGAAGATCCTCATAAACATCTTAAGGAGTTTCATGTTGTGTGCTCAAGTATGAGACCACAAGGTGTGAAGAGCAGATTAAGCGTGCTTTTCCGTTCTCTGTAGATGGGCTAGCTAAAGATTGGTTGTACTACTTGCCTCCCGGATCAATTACAACGTGGAATGGTTTGAAGTTCCTTGAGAAGTACTTTCCTGCTTCAAGAGCTGCCAACATCAGAAAAGATATTTGTGGGATCAGACAACTTCCTGGGGAGACTTTGTATGAGTATTGGGAGCGATTCAAACAATTGTGTGCCAGCTGTCCTCAGCATCAAATTTCTGATCAACTTCTTATTCAATATTTGTACGAAGGAATTTGTCATTGATGGATAGGAGTATGATAGATCTTTAGTGGAGCGTGTTGGTGAACAAGACCCTACTCAAGCAAGGGAGTTGATATCAAATATGGTGCCAATGCACAACAATTTGGCAACAGCAAGATTTCACTTCAAGCGGTGAATGAGGTAAATATTTCTTGTTGAACAACGTTTAGATAAACTTACTTCCCTTGTGGAAAAGTTTGTTGTAGGTAATGTGCAACAGGTGAAGACTTGTGGCATTTGTTACAATATGGGTCATTCAACTGATATGTGTCCTACACTTCAAGAAGAACCCGTTGAACAAGCCAATGCAGTTGGAGGATTTCCAGGTATGCCTCAGAGGAGGTATGATCCTTATGCACAAACATACAATCCGGGATGGAAGGATCATCCCAACTTCATGGAGTTAGGCCGTCGGATTCCCACAACAAGATACACCAAGACAACCAGCACCTCCACAGTCAAACTCCAAGTCAGGTATATCTCTTGAAGAAATTGTTAAATCACTTGCGACTAATACTCAACAATTTCAGCAGGCAACTACAGCAAGCATTTAGAACTTGGAGAACCAAATGAGTCAATTAGCGACTACAGTGAGCCGTCTCAGTATTAGGAGATTGCCTTCGAGGTGAATCCAAAGCAAAACGTTAGTCTTTGTCATCCTTAGAAGTGGGACGGAGTTGCAAGAACCTAGTAAGAAAGTGACAAAGCATGTAGAAGATGAGCTTGAGAAGAATGAATTGATGCCTCAATCTCGAATGCGGAATCCACGAGGCGAAACCTTTACCTTGTGATACCTCCTCCTTTTCAAGCCGGTTTGCAAAATCCAAGAAGGAGGAACAAGAGAAAGACATCCTTGAGACATTTCGCAAGGTAGAGGTAAATATTCCTTTATTAGATGCTATAAAACAAATACCTCGATATGCTAAAGTCCTTAAGGAACTATGCACCTTTAAGAGAAAATTAAGAGGAGATGAAAAAGTTCATATGGGGGAGAATGTTTCAGCAGTTCTCCAAAAGAAACTACCTCCTAAGTGCAAGGATCCAGGTATGTTTACTATCCCTTGCAAAATTGGTAATGTCAAAGTTGAAAAGGCTATGTTAGATCTAGGAGCTTCTATTAATGTCATGCCTCGTTCCATTTATTCATCTTTGAATGTTGGTCCATTAAAAGAAACTGGCGTGATAATTCAACTAGCTGATAGGTCTAATGCATATCCTGATGGGGTATTAGAAGATGTCCTAGTACAAGTTAATGAGTTGGTTTTTCCTGCTGATTTTTATGTACTTGATATGGAAGAGGATAACTTCTCTAATTGTCCCAATTTTGCTAGGAAGACCTTTTCTTAAGGCTAGGACTAAAATGGATGTACATAAAGGGACTCTCACTATGGAGTTTGATGGAGAGGTTATAGAATTCAATATCAATGATGCCATGAAATATCCTAGTGAGGAACATTCGGTATTTTCGTGGATGTTATTAACCATATAGCGCGGAAGTTTTTACAAGGAAAAGACGAAGACATTTCATGATAGAATGATTTTGAGAAAGGAGTTCTCTGTTGGTCAAAAAGTTCTTCTTTTTCATTCTAAGCTTAAACTTTTCCGGGTAAATTACGTTCTTCTTTGGGTTGGACCCTTTATTGTTACTAATGTTTTTCCTCATGGTGCAGTTGAGATTCGGAGTCCGACCTCTGACAGAGTTCTTAAGGTTAATGGTCATCGCTTAAAACCTTTTTATGAAGGTTTTTCGGTGAATATTGTGGAGGATGTGGCTCTCGAGAGTCCAAATTATGGAGATTGATGCATAAATGTGTCTAGCCAAAGACATAAAACAAAGGCGCTTTTTGGGAGGCAACCCAAATGATTTATTTATTTTGGTTTTTGTTTTATCTTCTTTTAGTTTTGATTCAGATTTTAAAAAAAAAAAAAAATTTTAATGTGTTTGCTTATCTTGGTCAGAAGAAAATTTTTGATAAGGCGTGCCCACGTTTTAACTAATAAGTACTTCTGAAATTTTTAAAGTAAAATAGTTTTAAGGCGTGCCCACGTACTTATTAGAAAAGTACTTCTGAAGTTTTTAGTGTCTCAAAGTGATTAAAAAAAAAAACTAAAAATTGAAAATCACTGTTCACAAATCCCTAATTCAAAAAAATTCACTGTTGATTTTCGTTTTCCCGCAGCAACCCTTAGCTCCAGCGCGCAGAACCAGCTGCAGCCGCATCAGTCCCACCTGCAACGCAAACCAGCCCGCCTGAACTAGCAAGCATCGAGCACTATCCCGCGTCTCGCAGCAAGACGCAATGCAACGCAATTCTCGGCCCAGCGCGCAAAAACGGCCCAACGGCCAGCGCAAAATCAATCCGCGCGGCCATCATCCCTGCGTAACGCGGCGAGCGGCAAAAGCAAGCCCAGCGCGCAGCGCGCACGCAACCAACCGCAGCAGCTCCAAACACGCAACGCAACAAGCGTCACTAGCACGCGCACCAAGAATCCCCGCCCAGCGCAGATCCGGCGTCAGCGCG
Source organism: Citrus mangshanensis (assembly GCA_030449895.1). Lineage (NCBI taxonomy): Eukaryota > Viridiplantae > Streptophyta > Magnoliopsida > Sapindales > Rutaceae > Citrus > Citrus mangshanensis. The sequence goes on from JASUUJ010000037.1 coordinate 254,611, forward strand.
CCAACCACTCCGTGTACCCGCAAGCTCGGTCGGCGGCAATAGTCCGCAACTTGACCCGCATTCCAGCGTGAATCGAAATCCGTGACAAGATGGAGCGAATACTTCAAGAGTGTGGGATTTATCCCACCATTCCCGCCAAGCCCATAGACGTTATGAGGATCAAAGCTCACAATTCAGGGAAGTTTTTGCCTTTAATCTTTTATCCTTACGCTTTAATTTTTATGTGAGCTTTGATTATCTTACATTGGGGACAATGTAAGTTCTTGGTGTGGGGGAGGGATTTTTGCATTATTGATGTCTGGAATTATTGTTTTCACTCTACTTATCTTTTTTTCACTCTACTCATCCTTAAATGATTTTGGAGTTAGTATGCTTTATATATTATTAATTTTCTTTTCCTTTATCTCTCACTACTCTTTTCCCATCTATCTCACATTATTTACATCTATTTTTATTCTATCATACTCTTTCATCACTCACATTTTATCTTTCACTTTTCATATTACTACATACGTCTTTCTCACTTCTTATCATTTTTACCTTTTCTTTTATATATCACTCATACCTTCTTCTCATTCTACACCATTATTGATGGTTGATTCATTTGAAGAGTGTACATGATTTGATGGCAAATTTACCAACTTTGTGAGGATTTAAGCCTATAAGCAACCACTTTGCTCTAATATTTTTGTTATGTGAATATCAATCTTAGTTTGTTTATTCTAGAACTTGCTTTGTTATGCATGTTGAAGCCACATTACGGGATTTTATGCATTAAAATGATAAGGGCAAACCATATTCCATTTTTCTATTCTCGCATTTTTTTTTCTCTACCCGAAGACCTTTATTTGCTACCTTTGTTTGAGCCTTAACCATTACCCATCTAATTCTCTCCGTCTACTTAACCATTTTTCTTCTTTTTGAGCCTCAATTTAAGGAGATTTTTGGACTCATTGTGTGGATATATTTTGTTGCTTTTTCTACCTTGTATTAAAGTTTTTCAATTAGATCAACAAGCATTATGCTTGAATTAAATTGTGCAAGGTTCGTTTCTTTTGTTTGATTCAAAAAAAAAATTCAAAAAAAAAATAAAAACAAAAAAAAGAAAAAGAAAAATCGAAAAAAAAAAGTTTACATTCTTGGTGACTTGAGTAGAAATAAGCATTTTGATATCATAAGTTCATTCAATGAGTTCATTCTTCTCATTTTATTTATTTTTCTTTCATAGACCTTTCTTTTTCATTTCACCTATTTAACCCCATTACAACCCTTTTAAGACCCTTAGATTTTTGCATTTTATTCATGTTTTGTGGATTGAGATGTGATATATGAGCAAGCTTATGGTAATAGCATTCTTTGATTTGATTTGAGTGGATAAATGACACCCTAAACACTTTGAGTGCATGGAGTGAAGTCAATGAGAGGGCTATTAAATCTTGTTGCACTTGAATTTTGAATGGATCTTCTTGGTGGTTGAATGTTCTTATTCTATCTTATGAGATTCTATGCTTTAAAATCCTTATCTCGAATATCGATCGACTTAATTTCTGAAGTATGCTTGCTTAAAATTGTTTTTGGATGAGTTGAGATGAGAATTGAGTGGAAATTTGAGATTAATCTTGAGTTATATGCTTGAGGACAAGCATCATCTTGGTGTGGGGGAATTTGTTAGAGTGCAATTTATGCACTAGTTTTGCATTGTTTATTTCCCTTAATATCGATGTTTTGCACTTAATAATAGTGATTTACTTGTGATTTACTTTTGTAGGTGCAATTCTATTGATTGGTGATAAAATTGAGCTACAAGATGATGTTTAGGGATGATTGTTCCTTGGAGAAATTATGAGCGTAAGAACTTTGTTGATAAAGCGTGGGCGCGTGCTGTCAATTGCGGACCTGCAGTTTTTAGTTTAACGTGTTTTATATTTTTGGCTATTTTTGTAATTACGAATTTAATATTTCAAATATTAGGATTTTATTTTAAATAGAATTCTAAAAGAGAAGAGAGAGAGAGTATTTAAGGGAGGAATCTCTTGTGAAAAAGGGGATTTTTTGGATTGGAGAAAGAAACCCTAGATCTAATTTTTCTCTTCTCTCTATGAAGAACTAAACCTATTTTTCTGGTTGAAGGATAATGAAGCTTTGATTCATCACTACTGTGAGATCTTTCTTGTGCTATTAATTGTTTTATTGCTTTTTGAGTATTTGTTTATTCTCTGAATTATTTTCATGATTATGTTTGTTAATTAGGTAATTGGCCACTATTTAATTATCAACTTAATCTATTGTCAATTAAAGGATTCATCGTATGAAGAATTTAATGTTTGTGACAAATAACATAGCAGAGAGTTGTGTTGTGAGAATAAACAATCTAATTTAAATAAATCATCATATGTGTTGATTAGGATTTGGGTCTCTCTGATTTTTCAGGCTGTCAATTGATTAAATCCTATGATCGTATCTAGGGTTGTCTATTGATTAGGGAAATAACCAACGGTCGTACCTTGGTTATCGACTAGTTAAGGAGAGATTGGCTATTAGAGGGTCTCAGTAGCTATAACCGGTCTATTCATGAGTAATAATAATCTATATTTGAATCAATGATCAGTAGTCGAATCAAGCTGAGTTAATTCCTTCAACCAGAGCTTTCTCCAATTTAAATTACAACTTTAATTTGCATTCTTGTTATTTTAATTTGATTTCATTATTGTCAACAAAACCCCCATTTTATGTTTTACGTTTTAAAAGGATTTAAATAATTACCGATCTCTGTGGACACGACCCTGCTCAATCACTATACACAATTTATTTAGAGTAGAAATTTATTTTTGTTGGCTTCGACACCCATCAATAGTCATGGAGTTCAAAGTCTTGATTGCTTCAGTGATGCTGACTGGGCAAGTGACAAGGATGATAGGAGGTCCATTGCTGGCTACTGTGTTTTCTTAGGTTCAAACCTGGTTTCCTGGTGTTCCAAGAAACAAGCTGTGGTGTCCAGGTCAAGTACAGAGTCTGAATATAGAGCTCTAGCTCTAGCAGCCTCTGAGGTTTTGTGGATCAAATCTCTGTTAACTGAGCTTGGTGTTTCACTCATCTCAACTCCAGTAATCTGGTGTGATAATCAGAGTGCAGCTGCATTAACTAGCAATCCTAAGTTTCATGCTCGAACTAAACACATTGAGCTAGATGTTCATTTTTTGAGAGAAAAAGTTGCAAATCAGAGTCTTCAAGTCAGCTACATTCCCAGTTCAGATAATACAGCAGACATTCTTACTAAAGCCTTGGCTCATAAACCTTTTCATTACTTATGTTCCAAGCTCAATCTTAGTTCCCCAAGTTGAGCTTGTGGAGGGATGTTAAGGAATAACAGAATGCATGCCAGCTGTCATTTTATGATTGGTCAATGTGTTTAAAGACTGTTATTTTGCATTTCAGTTTGTTATAGCAGTTTTGGTGTAGCCTCTCGTGTATATAAAGAGCTGCATCAACTTGTTTCATTTAGTTAACAAATAATAACAAATTGTGTGTTTCCTTTTCATTTTTCTTACTTATTTTCTCACGATCCAAACATCATATCATTCTAATAAATCTCTGTAGACGCAAGTGCTTTTCAGTTATATTTATTTACGTAAACCCCACCCAAGACATTTAATTTGTCTATATTTTTTCCCAAGTCCATAAAATTCCTATTTCAAAATAATAATAATAATAATAATAATAACCTAAGAAAAAGAAAGAACTAATAACTTATACAAAAACAGAATATAAAATTATTAGAACAAATTAAGGCAATAATAACTAGTATGTACTTGATTTCCTCATTTGTTTGATTTTGTAGCAGGCATGACAGTTTGTCTTAATTATAAGTAATGACAATAACTTAAGCCCATCTTTTTTCCAGTTTTTTCCTTTGCTTTCTTTTTTGGATACTACCGATCACAACTCAAATTAATTTTAATTAAGCTTGGGGTGCATGCTTAGAATTGAATTTTCAATCATCAATACTTTTAGGCTTGCTTTCACATTAATTTTCAAATCAATTTTATCATATTTTAATTTCATTAATTGTTTATGTTACCTCCTATACTGCTTATTCATTCGAAGCCTTTTGTGCGTGTGTTTATTGTATATGTCTACACAAAGAATGAGATCACATATTTACGGTCATAGCATAGAATTAGACTGATTTGTGAGAGACAGATCTGAAACTGTGGTGTCAATTCTCCTATTGATTCAATTTTCAATTCTTAACCAAAGTACGCATTTGTTTTAATTTTGTTTTTTTAATTGCATTTGCTTTTCTTTTTGTGATATATGTGATATTTCTTTTGTCGTGGTAAGTGGTATGTGATTGCAGGCTGTGATATTTCTCTATAGATTTTAAAAAATAATTAATTAATTCTACAAAATAAAACTCAGCAGGAGAAAATGTTCCCTATTTTTCTATATTTATTTTTTTAATGGGTCACTCAGGCCTTTTTTATTCTATAAATAATCACACAAACTCCTTAATTTGATATGACAATAAAAAATTGATTTTAATACCAAAAAATTTAAAATTATTGTTGGAAACGTTAACTTTGACAGGAAACAAAAGGAAGAAAGCTGAAGTCAAATGTTTGGGATGACTTCAAAAAGTATAAAGGAGAAGATGGAATGGAATGGGCTATACCTATACGTAACATTTGTGAGGGGGAGTTGAATGGTTCAAGCTAGAAAGGAACCACACATCTCAAGAATCATTTGGTGTCAAAGAAATGCCGAGCTAAGAGAAAAGGTGATAAAATTAATATTGGTGGGGATCAAGATAAATCAATCAAAACAAGATATTTAGATGACATTATTGAACACATCTTCAATGCCGAAGGAAATATTACTGAGGATCTATGTTTTCTTAACTCCAGAACGGTTGAAATACTCCAAGTCTACCGAGAAGAGAAGATAAAACTTGGCCAGTTTCTTAATAAAACTCTAGTGTCGCTTTAGTTTTGAAAATTATAGGGTTGAAAGTGAGTACTTTCTCTTGAAACTACACTATATTGATGATAGTTGGGAACAGCAGAGCAAAATTATTAATTGTTTGAAGTATACTGATTTAAAGAATGTGTTTTAAGCTTTAAAAAAAAAATGAAAACCAGTCAAAGATGTCCCTTCATAGATTCGCCTATATAAGCCACAGGTAAAATTGCAAAAATAAAAGCTTGAAAACTGCTTGTAAATAATCCAAGGAATATGACGGGTATAGGAGTCACTAGAGGTACTAAATAAACAAAAACAACAACTACTAATTTTTTGACTAATATATTCCCAAAAAGTCAAAAATTAAGTGACCGATTTTGTGAAATCTTCTAAAATATTATTGGGGAAAAAAATTGGAGTTGGTTGAATGTATTTATTGAAATAGCTTAATTCCGTTTTGGAAAGACATGCATAGAAGTATGCTCTTGACGTGAGTGAAGCTAAAGCAATGGTAGCATTTATATCATTCGTGGGTGCCACTAACTCTCCATGAGATAACTTTATGATTTTCCAAGGTAAAAGAGCATTTGCTCAATTAGAAGTAAAAATAAAAAGAAATAAAGTTCCAATAAAGGGAACCCATGGGCCATATTCTTCTTCAATCTGAGTTTTGCTCACATTCAAGGACATATTCGAAGAATTTTGAGTGCAATCAGAACAGTTTATGGATTTTGAATGACTATAAATGCTAAACCTGATAAGGTAGCAGTTGCAGCCTAAGAAATACTAAGTTCTTGGGCGTGGACATGGAACCCACATGTTTGCCAATAGAAACGTTGGCCTACTTCCACATCTGATATGTTGTACAACCCCTTTGATAGAACATCCATATTTCCCTCTGACCGAAATAAAAATTTAAAAAGAACTAATTTAATTCAATCATCTTCTTTTAGACTTGTCCATTTAAATTGTATATTTCGAATATTTGGTAATTGCATAATATCCACGATATTTGTCTCTTCTCTTTTCTGCGATTTAGGAATAATACCCAATCCATAAATCTGTGGAGTTACCAAAATAATTTATTTATTTTATTGTTAATCAACGATTACGAATGCTAATTTGTTACAAATTAATCAAATTAAGGCTATATCGTCATCGTTTGCTAGAATCCGAAATATCTGCTGGATGGGGTCACAATTTGTATCGATTTAATAAATTGTTGGAATTCCTAAAGTGATACATTCTCAAAGACTACCTTTAACATTTATTTCATCTCTATATTCTCGGTCTCAACCAGCAAAGATAACTGCATCCTTATGGTTGTAGCTTCTTTCTTATACTACTGGGAAGTAAACTTCGATTTCTGAAATTACAGATTAGTTTAAAGGGGGCATAATTGGTTCGTTTTCAAACCATGATTGTGTTAGATACAATCCACTGCAATTTTGAAGATTTGTATAAATTTTAACAACTCTAGCCGTAAAAATATCCCATAATATTTATTATAGCCAAATTGGCAAAGTGTAACATCCATGTGCGATATGAACAATAACAAAACTAAGAGCGATGACATTTCAATGTTCAGTGGTCCAACAGTATCTCATCCGGTATATTAAAATGATTGCTACTATTGAATTCTCAGTCAGGAAATAAAATGATTGCTACTATTGAATTCTCAGTCAGCACTTCTGCTTGCGACAGATAACTTGAGAGGTATTTAAAGGTTTTTTTTTTTTTAAATTGGTTTCTGCGATAAATTTTTCCCCTGTTTATGTGGGTTTTCGTTTGAAATTATAGGCAGACTATTCATTTCTGTATTAATTAGTAGATTTTTTGCTGTATATGAGGATTTTTAGTTGTTTGAAACAAGCTTTTTTGGCTAATGTCTCAACTAATAATGTTTATTTATGAAAAAATGTTGTAGCTCAAGTCTCAAGTAACTTACCAGCCACAACAGCTTAATCAACTTTTGGATGATCACCTTAATATGCAAAGTTGACTGTCTCTGCTTGCCTTTTGAGAGTTGATTGAGAGAAGGTGAAGGCTTTGGTACCCTGTCAACACCTGAAAAGGAAATGAAGAAACTTAGGGACAATGTTTGATAATTCTCAAGAACTGTGGACTTAATTTGATTTGATATGGTCCAAAGTATCATTTGAAATTAGATAAAGATCAATAGTGGTCCGCTTTTTGTTTACTGTGTTCCATGTTATAGACTTTATGGATGAGTTCACACTTCCCTTTTCGTTTACTGTGTTTCATGTTATAGACTTTATGGATGAGTTCACACTTCCCTTTTTGTTTACTGTCCGTAGCATAGACTTTATGGATGAGTTCACACTTCCCAGGGTAGAAGGAGGATCCCATCCTTGAGTTTCAATTCTGCTATTTCTTTGCAGTATTGACCAATGCTTTATATGCTACCTAAATTATTGAAATTAATTTGAGCCCTTCCAGGTCCCCCCCCCCCCCCCCCCCAACACAAAAGATCGCATCAGTTTTAGGCTTAGATTTGTTCTGTGTATTTATTCTAGCATTACTCGTTTGTTTATTGACAGAAAGTCCCTCAAATGAGAAGACGTAATGCTACTCTAAAGTCCCTCAAATGAGAAGACGTAATGCTATTCTTCAAACTACTCTAAATGTAGACAATGAGATGATCAACTGGGATGTGGAAACCCCAGCGCTTTCATGTGCTAAACAAATAAAGTTGGTGTATTGCGCTAAGGATAAAGGAGGCGATGGAAGGCAAATGATCAATGAGAATACAGTGGTAGGTTCCGGCAAGAATAAAACCATAACCCTCAAAAATCATTTGGAAAGATGCCAAACTAGGAGAAATATGGATGGAGATGAAAATGAACTAACTGATACATGTGAGTCCGCAACTCCAGTTGTTAGCAGAGAAAAATCTGTGATGAATCAAGAATTTAAGCACTTACATGTGGCACGAATGATTATTAAGAATGGGGTTACATCAATGAAGTCCATGAAGGCCGAAATAATCCATGTCTACGAAAAAGAGAAGAAAAGGCTTCATATAGATCTTTCAGTGGGCTAACAAGTTGCTTTTGTTTGGACATTTTACTGTTGCTTGACAGCCCACTTTATTGATAATAATTGGGAACTGAAGAGGAAAGTTATTTGTTTCAAATATCTGGAAGAGGATAGGGATTATATCGAAACTTGCGAAAGTTTGCTTTCGGAGTGGAAGATCGACAGCCCAATAACTGCAGTACGTGCTGGTGAAGCTGATGATGCAAAAGATGGATTTGGCATCAGTCATTTCATCAAGTTCCACTTGTTCGGGTTAGCACATTGTTTAATAGTCTTAGCATGGAAGATTTTACTTGATGGTCCGGCTAATATTGGAACAGCACTTGCATTTGACGTGTGTCACAAGATCGGGAATGCTTTTGATTATATCCATAAGACATCAGCTAATGCACATTAAGTTTCAGATTGCAATAGATAAAGCTAAGTCCCTGGGCAAGAACGTGACTTCTCAAGTTTTTCCTCCATCTTCAACTTCCAACTTTGAAGCATTCCGTGAGCTAGAGAAGATAGATGGTCACTTCAAATCAATGAAATTGACAAAGAAAGAATGGAATAAGCCAATGGCTTTGTATGAATCTTGAAAGTGTCAGATACTGCTGCTTATCTTGTCAAATGAAAAGAGGTACCTCAATGCAAATGTGTATTTCACAAAAGTTTGCGAGTTGTATGAGAAATTTAATGAACTAGGAAGCACATGCTTTCAGGATGGATGCTTTGACATGGGGTTAGCAAGTCTTAAATTCCTTGATCATTGGAATGATTATATCTTGGTTCTGCAGTTGCAGTACTTTTGGGCCCGCGGTTTAAGAAAGGTATTATCGAATCCTGGTACAAGAAGATACATGAAATTAAGCCTGATATTGTATTTTGTAAAATTGAGGGTGAAATTCTGGATGTTTTCTTCAAATACGAAAGCTGCTCATAAATTTCAAAATCATCCACTTCAACCATCGTTGATAGTGATTATGTTACATATTTTGTATAGCGTCAGGTTGCTTTCACAGAAGAGTTCAGCATACTAGTTTGGTGGCGAGACAACGCTCCAAGGGTCCCGATATTGGCAATGATGGCTCGTGATTTCTTACCAATATATTTTTCAAGTGAGGTTGAGCTCCAAGGGCCTTTGATATGATTGGGGTTTTATATGCACAAGAAGCTGGATGGAAAGCTCCAGAAGTACATAAATGTTCCTTTAATTTCCTTTGAACTTCTGTCTTTTCAGTTTGTCCTGATACTTCATTTGTATTGCAGTATAATCATTACTTGCTCTTTGTGTTGTATAATAATTATATGTTTAGTACCTCTTATTAGCTTTGTTTTCTATACTTCTCTTTTAAAGTTGAAACTAGCCTCTTCATTAGTTTCATTCTCCAAAACTATGCCATCAATTGCTTAAAGCCAATGCATGCCTGGTGCTTAACACATATGCACTGCCACTTTCATTCGTTATTTTCGGGTGTTTGTTTGAGCATTTGAACTCCACAAGAACCATTATCAGGACTCTCAGTCTCTTCCCCTGTTTGGTGTGTGTGGTTGCTTATATTGTCAATGCTGAAGGTTTATACAAAATCGCTTGATATTATCTTTTGCTGTCACTGCTGGTTGAATTTTTTATTCTTCATATACTGACAGGAAGTCCCTCAAACGAGAAAGCATAATGGTATTCTTGAACCCACTCTAAATATTGACAACAAGATGGTGAATAGAGATGTGGAGACCTCATCGCCTTCATGTATAAACGAAAAAAGTTGGTGCCAAAAGTTCAGGAGGATTGTGCAAAGGAGAAGATGGAAGGCAAATGACCAATAAGAATGCAGTAGTAGGTTCAAGCAAGAGTAAAATTTTTCAACTGTTGTTTCAGGTTCAACCTTGCAGGTTGAAACTGGCAATGTTCTTGGCTCCAAGTACCTCAACTCTGATATGGTTGAGGCTTATGTACGCACAAGAAGCTGGATGGAAGGCCCCTAAAGTACACAAAAGTTCCTTTTCTTTTTAACTTAGTCTTTTCAGTTTGTCCTGATACTTCTTCATCTTAGTCTTTTCATTTTGTCCTGATACTTATTTATTTCATCCATGCATTGTTGCAGTTAATTATATACTCTGCCATCAAATGCTTTAAGCCATGCATGCCTAATGCTCAAGGCTTAGATTGCCACTTTCATTTGATCATTCTGGGGCTTTTTAAAACATTTGAACTCCACAGGAGCCATCATCAGGAGTATTCAGTGAGAAGCCAATGACATTCTTAAGAGCATGTTCGTGTGAGTGCAGTTAAATTGTTGTTACTTACCAACAAAGAAACAATTAAAATGTCACACACAGCAGAAGTGTTGAAACGCGTAAACTTCAGAGGCTGACAAGCAGCTTTCAAGGGAGAAACAAGAGCACAAATCATTCTTAGCCATGATCTGAGACGTTTATGCTGTTTCTAATTATGGGCTAAATCCTTTCGTCGAGTGAAAAGCAAGAGTACAAATCACTCCCAGAGCATTTACAATGACACTTATGTAATATGAACCCGAAAATTTTCCGAAACCAGCCTTGATGAACACAGTGATAATGAGCACAACTCAAAAATCAGTGTCGAAATCGAAGGAATCTTTTTTATATTCCAAATTATATAAATCTCAACATATTCATATGTAACAATACGATGCATAATACAAACAAAAAGTAAAAACATCTCAATAATTTTATGTTGTGTTTACTAATCGGAATGGATTGCAATCAGAATAGACTGGAATCAAAATAGGGAATAAGAATCAAAACAAATTGTTTACTTTAACTGTAAAAATCGGAATCCAAATAAACTGTATCCCCATTAATATGTTTGCTTTACTTTAGAATTGAAATAGATTATTAAAAGTTACCAAACTAAGCTTAGTTGATTATTGTCATTATTTATTATAGTAATTGTGATGATTATTATTATTATTATTATTATTATTATTATTATTATTATTATTATTATTATTATGATGATTAATATTAATAATAATCATTTTATTTTTGTTATTATTATATTGAAATAATAATAATAATTTTGAGAATAGTGATTAAATAATAGGATCGAAGGATGTTTGTGTTTTCAAAATAAAACTTTTATCGATTGTTTTTAATAAAACAATTTAAAACGCGGTTGATTCTTTTTAGTAACTAACTTTACCAAATCTAGATTAAGAATGCTTTAAAAATTAAATGCAGTTGCTTTGGATCGTGGTTGGTCAAATTTTAGATTTGATATGGTACGTAGCGTTGTTATCTGAGGAATCGCTCCGGCTTAACTATTTTAAAGCCGATCTTTAATAGCGCTTTGGACCAGTAGCCCGCATCCTCGAGTGTCCAGCTGATATACCAAATCAATTTTGATTTACCAAATATAAATTAGGTTACTTTAAACGTGGTTGGTTAATTTTAATGCTTTACCAAGTAATTATTAGGTTCTTTTAGCAAGCCTAGCAACACATTCATCTAAAGGCTTGGGTACAAACACAGTACCAGATCCGGTTCCCGAAAATGGTGCTCTGAGGGAATGGAGGGAGAAGAGAAAGTTTACAATTGAGGATCGAGATCCGGTCTCTTTGCCTCAAAGGAATGTACAAGTTTTATAGCAGATCGATGCATGCATAAAATTAAAATTGCTTTAAAATTAAATAAATGCTTTAAAGTAAATTGCGGAAATTTAAATGTACATAAAATTAAATTGCAGAAATTTAAAGTGCGGAAATTTAAACTTGCTTTAAATAATAATTACATTGATTTCTTTGGATTCAACAGCTTTAAGAGATTACAAGCGAGATTCCAGAAAAATTCTGAAAACAAGGAACTTAACCGATGATAGGAAAATTCCTTGAATACAGAAAACTTCTTTTGTCTCAAGAGAGAAAGAAGAGAGAAGGAAGAGAAGAGAGAACTTAGAGAGAGAAGTTCTAAACTATAAATGGAAAAAACCCCCGGAGTCTAAGTCTTCCTCTCGGTTTATATAAAGAAATTTTTAAACTGTTCACTGTAGCGGAACTTTAAGTGCACAGTAATCTTTGGAACTTTGCACTGTTCACTGTAGCGGAGCTTTGAGTGCACAGTAATCTTTGGAACTTTGCACTTTCAGCAAAATACATAATACGTAATACGAATACAAAATACTCCCGGGTGAAGAGACATATGCGCTCTCACTTGTGTCCAGGACCACCCGAAATTTTTTTTTTTAAGTACAAAAATGTACATACATTGAAATAAATAAAACTTTAATTTGGCTTTAATACATCTTTAATGCTTTATAGGAGAGAAAATGCAAGGCATCTTCATTTTCATCACCAAGAGAAATAAAAGGCTCATCATCTCCAGGTGCTTGAGGAGGAACTTGCAACGACGCTTTGGCGAGAAGTTGTTGCATGACTTTGAAGTATTCTTCTTCTGCTTTGGCCAAAAGGGATTGGGCTTTTTTTTGAGAAAAGTTTGTTGGGCTTTGGATTCTTTGATGGTCGGGGTAAGAAGCCTTTTAACCAAGCCAATTTTGAATAAGGGCTTGATTTTTTCATCAAATTTTGACCACCATTTCACTTTGAAAATTCTTTGGATGATAAGTTGTTTTTCTTGAGTATGAAATCTGAGATTCCACATCCATACCCAACGGAGAAAGAAATTTGTACAAAAGTAAAGAAAGGGAGAGAACCTTTTCTCGATTGGAAGGGTATAATGAGCTTTGAAAAGGTTTAAACAATTGGTGGCATTGGGAGTAAGGATTTGTGGAGTCGGACCAAAATAATTCCACCATTGTTGGAACCAGTTTGGAAGGCTATGCACGGTTATTTTAGAATTAAAGAAAAATAACCATGAATGGGATTTTTTAGGATTTTGGATAAAAAATGTGTTAAACCAGGCTTGTTGGTAGTCCCAATAGGAATAGGCCAAACAATGTGGTAAACGCATTTGGAAATTTGGAGGGAAAGTTTTGAATTTGTGAAGTTGGTCACCCCACTGGTTTGGACTCAAGACTTTTAAAATAGTGGTCGTGGAATGGAAAAGAAATGTTTGAATTTCTGGCTTCTAAAATACTTTGATAATAAGGTTTTGTTAAATCCCATGGTTTAAAAAACCAGCCTTTAGGGAAAAATTTTGAAATTGCTTGGAAAGGATCAGTGTGGTAAAAACCATCTTCCATAGTCAAAATATTTTGAAAATGAGTTTTATCATACCAATCGGAAGTTTTCTTTGAAGGTGTTGGTTGTGAAAGAACAATTTGTGAAGATGAGCTTTCAGAAACAACAACATTTTGGGAAAGAGATTTTGTAATTTCTTTTGGGCTTTCTTTTTCACAAATGTCTTTTGAAGGTGTTTGGCTTTGAGAAAAGCTTTGTAGGCATAAGCTCAGTGATTTGGAAATGGATTTCATCCATTGGTTTAATTGCTCATGGGTAGAGAGGGCTTTGGATTTTCCTTCTTAATCTTCGTTCATGTCAATTCAATATTTGATTGTTATGGAAGTTGATTGTTGTTTTTCTTTAGGATTAGATGATTGTGAGTCTTTTGGAGTGGGATTAGGCTCGTGGTCTTTGGCTATGCTTTTGTCTCTCCTTGTTTTTGGCGGCATTATCTTTTGAAGAAATTCCCAGTTAGAAAATCGGAATAGAATTTGTATCACCTTTAATATATTGAATATCAAAGTCAAAAACACTTAAAATAGCTTGCCATCTTGCAAAAATCTGTTTTGATGCAATGTTAATATCTTTTCTAAAACATGTTTTTTTGCAATCTATCCTAAGCAAAAATTTTGATTTAATAAATCACTTTGGAATTTAGATATGCATAAAACAATGGAAAGAATTTCTTTTTAATGGTAGAATAATTCTTTTGACATTCATTCCAATGTGCAGACATATTAAACTATTTGTTCTTTATCATTTTCTTTTGCTTTAATATGCCTCCATATCGAAGCATATGTTTCAACAATTTTAGGCAATGCAGAAATAAAATGGAATATTTTTGAATGCTTTATTAGTTTAACAACTTTTGTGTGTTCATCAAGGATTCTTTTTAACCTATCATGCAAGGGTTTAGACATCCTATTAATATTAGTGAAAATCAAGAACATAATTTAAACTTCCAAGAAATCTTTGTAATTGGGTTTTATCAAGAATTTTGTCAGGAAATTTATCAGCAAACAAAAGAGATCTTTCAATAGGAGTAACGGTTCCTTTGGAAATATGGTGACCAAGGAATCGGACTTTTGTTTGAAATAAAGAGACTTTAGAACTGAAAATTGCTAATCCAGCCTTTCTGGTGGCAAAATAAAAAGTTTTTAGATGTTTGAAATGTTGATCGATTGAGTTTGAAAATATCAACACATCATCAATATAAACAATGCAAAAATCAGAATAAGGATTATAAATATCATTCATAATTCTTTGAAATTTTGAGGGTGCATTCTTTAAACCAAAGGGCATAAAAGTCCACTCATATTGTCCAAATGGAACAGTAAAAGCGGTTTTATAACGGTCATTTGGATGAATTTGAATTTACCAAAACCCAGATTTCATGTCGAATTTTGAGAAAATAAGAGCAGAACATAGTTTTTGAAGCAAATCCTTTTTATTAGGTACCTAATCCATTTTAATGCCTTGTTTAAGGGTTTGTAATTTATTACAAGTCTTGGTATGCCTCTTTCAATTTTTATTAACATAAAAGCAAGACCACTGGGACCTAGACTTTACAATAAGTCCTTTTGACTCCAAATCCTTTATTTCATTTTTACAATATTGTTCCAATTCCATATTCATTTGGATTGGGCGAGCTTTTGGGTATTTGCTTTTCATTGAAAGAACTTTCATAAGGCAAATCTACCAAATGTTGTTTTCGATTCTAAAAGGCGGTAGGTCACAAATTTCTTTTTCAATGAGATTTTGAAATCGAAATTTTCTTTTGGATCAAATCCTTTTCTAATTGGCTTTCAATCTTTTTCAAATCTAAATCCTTTTGTAAACATATCAAATCATTTTGTCTTGTTTTGAGAAGATTATTGATGTGATTTTGGTGAATAGAATTAGCTTTAATGATATTCAAATTCCTTTGTTTTTTCAATAAATGGAAAAACAAATTTTTATTTTCGCTTTAAAAGATATACTATCGTAATTGATAAGGGTTATGAGATTTATAAAAGGGTTCCTAAAATGACATGGTGTATGTCATTCGTGAGAACAAAACAAGTTTTAAATTCAATCCATTGTTGTGGATCAAGCATCAACTTTAGAATTAACATTAAGCTTTGAATTGTTGGCCTTTCTTTTGTTTTCATGAAATCTTTTGGGACAATGTCTTCCCAAGCAATTTAAATCGGCACCGATCAAAAAGGGCAATGGCGTCAAAATCATCGAAAAAATTAAAGAGATTTTAATCGATATTTTGGTGGTGATTTGTTTTAAAACAAATAAAAATCATTTGGATTCAATATTACCAACATTTTGATCATCGTTATCATTATCGAATCAACTTCTTTATCGAATTATCCTCCAAATATTTTTGTAAAAGAAGTTGGATCGTATTTTTTTTTCTTTTAAATCTTTAATCTCAAGTTTAATGTCTTTGATCTCCTTTTGGAGATCCTGGTGTTGACTTCTTTGTTTTCTTTTATCTAAAATCGAGTAAGATCATAAGAATTCTTTTTAACAACTTTAGAGGTTTCGGTTTTATTGAAATCCAAAGTTTTCAAAAGTTTATCAAGATATTCTCTTTGAAGACTTGGATCAGAAATATACTTTACAAGTTCAAGAAAAGTTTCTTGGTCTTTAGTCAAAACATTGATTTTCTTTAAAAAACAATTGATTGATTCATGCTAGATGTCATCTGAGTCAATTAGCTCATCAACTTGATAGGGATCACTGTCTCCCATGGAAGACTGAATCGACTCGATAAGAAGAGGGCCAATTTTGAAAGGATTTCTTCTTCAAGATCAAGCTCATGAAGCTTTTGTTCATTCTGCATTTTGCAAGATGACTTTTATGCCACACTTGTGACATATAGCTTCTTTGTAATTGAAAGGAGTCTTTGGTTTGGCTCTAAATTCTTTCTTTTAGAGAAATTGGGCTTCTTATAAGGCCTCGAGCGTTTATAAGATAGATCTCTAAATTCACGAAAGGGTTTCCTATAGCTTTTAGATTTGTAATGCTTCCAGTTTTAGTAGAACACTCGCCATTACAATCTTTGGAGATAGAAGTTTTAAAGGGTAATTGAATTGTTTACAAAAGCCTAATTCTTTTTAGACTTAAGCTCCCACTTAAGTCGTTTCAGTAATTTCAAATCTTGACAAATCTTTAAACCTTCTTTATTGAAGCTAACTAACTCGCCATAAGTAAGTTCATATGCGATTGTCATAAAGGGCCTTAATAGAATTCCTAACCTTTTCTCCTAAAAGGGTAAGCAAACCTCTTAAGAATTTCTCTTTCCAAGTAGTATGATTTGCATCTCTAGAAAGAGTCTAGTGAAGAAAGTGGTTTTGTAGGTTTGGAATTCACTAAGTTTTCTACACCAGATTGTGTAGTAACTCAACGTTTTGTCTCTGGTGAGAGGGTCTCCTATGAAATGGAGGAAATAGTCACAATTAGCTGAATTGGACTATTGAATTCATCAAAGATGGGGGTGCCATCTTGATCTCTTTGGATAGAATTTAGGATATCTAATTGTTGCTCATTGGTGAGGAGATGATCCCACCATCATTTGAGTTGACCAGTAAAACCGGCAATAAGGATTTCTACGATAGCCTTGTCAGAAGTTCCTGATTGGGTTTTATAGGCATTGGTCATTTGTTGCAACAATCCTAGAATGTTATATTCCGACATACCATCAATATTCCATTCATAGACAGAGGATGCATTATATCGGGACTGGTTTAATGCACTAGGCCTATTGTCTATGGTCAAATCTGGGGGAGACTTGACTGTGGGAAGGGCTAATTCCCAATGAATTTTGTTGGCTTTAGGAATAGGTTCTTCTTTGAAAGCTTCTAAGTCAGAAGAGGCTATAGAAGTTTGGTCATCAAGTTCTAATACTCCAATCTTACTAGATTGAGGAGTATCAGGGGCAATCTGGATTTTACTGGATGAGAAAGAAGCAGCTTCTATCCTATCTAGTTGTTCTCTAATGGCTTTAGCAAAATCTGATTTTGATTCTTGAACAATCTTTTGGCTAGTTTTCGAAACCTGAAAAGGTTTGAAAATAGGTTCTTTAAACTTTTTGTCAGAATCCGATTTTGATGGAATAGAAGAAATCGGTGGAACAGTAATGGTTGACTTCTGGATTTGGCTTTCTATTCTAGTCAACTGTTTTCCGATTGTATTTAAGTTAGTATTAAATTATTCTTGGATAATACTACTCAAATTTGCATCGAATCATTTGGTTTTGGAATTTTGTAAGGTGACACTGATTTGGACGGGAGAGGTTCACCGTGATCAACTTATACTCCAAGAGGTGGGTGCTCGATTCTATCATTATCGGAAAGTTTCCATTCGAACCTTCTTTCTAATAGTAATAGGGTTTGACTCTTTAAAAGGGTAATTGATGTTGTTATCGGAAGAATATATTTCAACCAATCAAAAACAATATATGAACTTTATGAAGATTCACAAATTCATAAAAAAGTTGTTTGATTACTTTTCTTTGATTTATAAAATGTTTAAAAAACAAAATTCTTTTGTATTTGTATGAATCAGAATAAAAATCGTTATGTAGGAAAGTTATATTCAATTCAAATACCTTATCAATGACATTAATGACATTTTAGTAGGAGATGTTGGAGGAGAAGGTTCCTTCTCTTTGTTGATTACTAGTGTAGATCGGGTGAGGAACACTAGTGGTGTTGTCAACTGATCGGATGGAAGTGCTAGGTATATCTGAAGTAGAAAACCTAGGTTGACTCTTTGTATGTTGGAATGGGAGATTTATAACAGAGAGTATTTTTGTAAATTTCCTTTTTAATGAAGGAATGTTTGAAAGTACTCTTTATCGTAAAATCTGGATGAGGTAGACCTTCCGAATGATAGTTTGACTTTACCATCTAATGAGTCACATTTTGCAACTCGTTGTTTTTGGAATCGCCAAATCCATTCCTCCGGAAGATTGACATCTTTCCATTGGCTTTGGAATAACAAGATTTGCTTTAGACAAGTCGGTTTGCAAGAGAAGTGTTTCATCTCTTTTTGAATTTGTGTTGCGTACTAAACGCAGGACTATTTGTATGAAATTTTAAAAATTAAAGCAATGGATGAACCTTTAATCATATTGTAATTATGGGTTTTAATTTGTAAAATCATGCTTTTCAATATATTTTTGTCTTTAAGAGAAATTGTTATATTTGGATAACAATCAAAAGAAATTGGACCTTTACAGAGATTCAATGCTACTTAATGAATCATCAAAAGAGATAATCGCCCATCTCTTGGACGGCAAGAAGTGTCAAGACCTTCTTTTGTTAAAGGCTTTATTCCAACTTGGATTAGACCAATGTGAATATATTTGAAATTCTTTTCTTTTAATTTCTTTAAAGATTTTTCTGAAAACAAATAAATTGTTTCAAAAGGCTCTGAAAGAGTTATATCACGTTCTTCAGTCTTTATAATATAATTATGTTTTAAAAGATCAAGCATTTTTGTTTTGTAAATCTTTTCTTTTGAGATTTTTGGAAGTTCCCAACAATCGATTGCTTTATCAAAGTTCTCGATAATGAATTCTTCTGAACTCACAATATGCTTTGAATCACTAGTCTTCCCGGAAGAAGAGCTAGAAAAGGATGATGTTCTACAGAGTAGAGGGTCCATGGTCAAAACCTTATGGCTACAGGTATGGAATTACAGCCCTTAGCGGAAACCTTATCCTAAAACGGGACTTACAACCAGTAAAAATTCACCACAAAACAAAACTTCAAAATAAAACACAAGATTTTAAAACACGAAGACTCTAAACAATAAAACACTTTTCCTCCCCTTGGCTCTGATACCAGAAGGAAATAGGATCGAAGGATGTTTGTGTTTTCAAAATAAAACTTTTATCGATTGCTTTTAATAAAACAATTTAAAACGCGGTTGATTCTTTTTAGTAACTAACTTTACCAGATCTAGATTAAGAATGCTTTAAAAATTAAATGCAGTTGCTTTGGATCGTGGTTGGTCAAATTTTAGATTTGATATGGTACGTAGCGTTGTTATCTGAGGAATCGCTCCGGCTTAACTATTTTAAAGCCGATCTTTAATAGCGCTTTGGACCAGTAGCCTGCATCCTCGAGTGTCCAGCTGATATACCAAATCAATTTTAATTTACCAAATATAAATTAGGTTACTTTAAACGTGGTTGGTTAATTTTAATGCTTTACCAAGTAATTATTAGGTTCTTTTAGTAAGCCTAGCAACACATTCATCTAAAG
Organism: Citrus mangshanensis; assembly: GCA_030449895.1. Lineage (NCBI taxonomy): Eukaryota > Viridiplantae > Streptophyta > Magnoliopsida > Sapindales > Rutaceae > Citrus > Citrus mangshanensis. The sequence goes on from JASUUJ010000037.1 coordinate 274,037, forward strand.
GCTTGGGTACAAACACAATACCAGATCCGGTTCCCAGAAATGGTACTCTGAGGGAATGGAGGGAGAAGAGAAAGTTTACAATTGAGGATCGAGATCCGGTCTCTTTGCCTCAAAGGAATGTACAAGTTTTATTAATAAATTTTTAATAATAATAATAATAATAAGAGTATATAAAGAATGACAAAATGAGATTTTAAAAATTGAGTAGGGTAATATTGTCACTTCAAGTGATGAGATTTTCATTCTCATCTCCCCATGGGAATGAGAACTCTAGTACTCATTCTCAATTTTAGGTAGGATCCGCCACATTGTTTTCGTCTCCACCTCTCATTTAAGTAAGCACATCATTTATTCTAATTCTCATTACTAATAAATAAACACACCATTAGAGTAATACTAGACATCCTAATATTGAATTTCAACTTACGTGGCATTCATCCATCGGATAGTGATTAATTAATTTTATAATTCATAAAATATATCATTTAATAAATGAGTGACACATGATTTTAGATTTAAAATAAAACTCAAATATTAGAATTTCTAATATTATTGATGGTATTACTGCCACATTGGCAAGTTGCACACCCATTCGAACACCAAACTAGAGTGAGGAGGACATTGCAATCTTGTACGTGGTCCAACTCCACCATTATCAATTTATCACTGCTGTCACTGTAATAAAAAGTTTTGCTTGAACAAAACCGAATGGTCCCTATCACCCCAATTGGCAAGTCACGACATCAGGCTAGCGCTAGTCTGCCAAATTCGGTGCATTATTTTCCCCAGATAATTAAGATGATGTTATAAGATTCTCGAAGCTGTATCCATTTATTATTAATTATTGATTATAATCAATATATTTTTCCATAATTATATCATCAATTTAGTTGACTCATCATGTTTTAGACCTGAGCAAGTCAGATTGTTTTGCTTACATAACATATTATTATATTATTTATTTTTATTTTTATTTTCATTTTCAAGTTACTCGTCCAAGCGTATCAATTAAAAATAATCTCTTAAGATAATAGAAACATTATAAAATTAAAGTTTTGGAGCTTGAGATCTTTTTATGAGTCAAGATTTCGTAGATGTAGTTGAAATTAAAAATGGATTTGCGTATCAATCAATTTTGAGCGTTTTATCAATAAACTTTTTTGTAGTAAAATGCAAACCACTCCTTGGGCAAAAAAAAAAAATTAAATTAAATTCATTTTTTTAAATAACAATTTTTAACTTAATCTTTTCTTTCTCGACACTGCTTAAAAATCACTCAAATTTTTTAAAATGAAAATTAACCATTTCAAAAGTCAATATTGAAGGAATATTAATGGATTATGAATTTATGATTGAGTTTATTCAAAACTATTTAACGGTACTATCAGATGATGGAAGATGCTTTTATTTCCAGAGAAAGCAAAATCCTAGTGTTGACGTTGACAGATAGGGAACCTAGGAGGCAAAAGAACACTTAAGAAGCCCAACTTGATTTATTTTATTAATAAATAACATTTTTCTTTTTTAAACAAAGTGAGTATCTTAAGGGAGAATATGAATCTTGAAAAAGAATCGAATCAGACGGCTGTGATTAACTGGGACCTAGTTGCAAATGAATACGATAATCTATTTTTATAGGTATAAAGCGAAAAATGTTCAGGCATCCGGTGAAACTTGTAACAATAAATCACTTTGGGATTTAATGTTGATTAAAGTGAACTCAACATGCTTTCCATGTTCAATAGGATTTGCTCATTATGTGCTTGGATTTTGTGCTCAAGTGGAAAATTTCCTTTTTACTTCGCATTGATAATACTCGACATAATAATAACAATAATTTACAAGGTCCAACAGTAGCTTTTAAAATCATATATAATCGTTAATGAAAGCATAGAATCACATTAAAGAAATAAAATTGAATTGAAAAGGTAAGCATGTTTTCAAAAGAATTTCTAAATATAGAAAGTGGAGCCACATTTTTGAAACATTGTCTTCAATCCCATTTTATTATTATTCCATAACACACAAAAAGTTTGTTCTGTCAAAATTTGAAACGTAAGTGGATATATGTTGTATTTATCGTGTGTAATTTTAAGGTTCTCACTTGTATTAAAGTTGACCATTGTTATATTATAATTAATCATATTAGTTTAATTTATTTAAGGTTTGGTGATCTGACTATGATAACATATTAAAATCAATGCATTATTAGTAACATTAATAATGGACTTATAAGATGATTTATTCGAATGTAAACTTTGATCTGTAACATTGTATTATAAAACTGAACGTAACGCGTACAAGTTTTACTATGCGATCAACCTCATGATAAAATCAACAGAGAAAATAAATAATTATTTAAAAAAATGGTAAGATAATTGCCTTACCACTTGTCGCTACTTTCCGGTAAATTTAATATGGTCTGTCGGATTGGATTCTGGTTAGATTCTAACAAATTAAACGGCCAAGATTCACAGGGCTGTATGTTACGTTAACTGCTGTAACTTAGGAATTGCCAATAAGGGTATAACGGCGAGTCCAGAAATTTTGGGACTTGTATGTCACGTGGGAGTCCCATCGGCCCCTCGCGTTCATATTACCCAACTCCGTTATGTTTACATAACGGATGGAGCAGTCAATTTCTAAACGGGCCCCACAAAATCAATTTAAAAAGCAGAAGCAGCCGCCAAAATGTTAAGTGCTTACGGCTTTACCTCAATAGTCAGTGCCTCTTAACTTCTGTTGTTGCACGTCTCCGCTCTCCACCGCTATTAAAATAAGTGCTTTTAATTTTTGAAGGAGACAGCTTGCTGATTTTTATTGCTTTGAGCTGATTTTAAAAGCACCTTTAGAATCTAATTCTCTAATAAAATTTTGCTTTCCCTCTCTTACCTGCTTAAAGATTCCAAGATCCAGTATTTGGTCATCGTTGCACGTGTCGATCGCTTGCCCCACTATCATTTTTCCCCCCACTAAAATCCCTCTTTGACTTTCGGCTTTTGAAAAGACAATATTAACCCTCCCTTTTTTTATATGATTGCATTATTGACTTCTTACTATGTTTTTGTGGAGAATTATGACTTGTGATCTTTTGATATCATAATTCCTTTGGTATTTATTTGAGAAGATTAATTGAGTGCTAATAAGGCATGATTGGGGCTGCTGTGCAATGGATCTTACAATCCTTAAGTATAATTTGTCAAATGTATAGTTGTGCACCTAATCACGTCTCTTTATTTGATTTATTCTCTCAATTATGATCACACATTTGAAATATTTTTGTGTTTGATGCAAGTATTAGTGAGACTAATATTGTTGAATTGAAATGGTATTGGAAGCATTTTGCTTTCATAATTGAAAAAATAAGTGCATTCAAAAATTTTAATCAATTTTTTAAAATAGTTCATTTATTATTTTTTCAATTATGATTGATATATTTATAATTAGTTATTAAATTTGTATTATTGTATAATCCGAAATTTAAAAGAGAATCCACTATCTTGGTTTATAAATTTAAAATAAATAATTATGGGTTTTACAATACAAAGGAGAATGATAGAAGAAGATAAGTATCATTAGACGACAATTATTAATCCATAGTCTTTTCTCTTTCATGTTTTATCATAATTAAGGGAAGATCATGCCGTTGAATTATTTAACGAAGGATGAAAAATTCAAATCTTCCTTTTCTTTTTTTCTTTTTTTTAAGGTTTCATTAACTTAATGATAATTGAACCATATTAATCGTACATCATTAGTGTATATTAACTTTTTAAACTACATAACATTTCCGTCTCTTGGTTTTTGCCAATCTTATATCCTCAAGGATTGTTGACAACATAAGTTAATAATAATAATAATAATAATAATAATAATAATAATAATAATAATAATAATAATAATAATAATAATAGTAGTAGTAGTAGTAGTAGTAGTAATAATAATAATAATAATAGTAATAATAATAATAGTAATAATAGTAATAATAGTAATAATAGTAATAATAATAATAGTAATAATAATAATAATAATAATAATAATAATAATAATAATAATAGGATCGAAGGATGGATGTGCTTTCGTTGGAAGTCAATATCAAAACCTTTGCAAAGTTTTTGATTGTTTATATTGATGATGTTTTAGGAAATAGGATCGAATGATGGATGTGCTTTCGTTGGAAGTCAATATCAAAACCTTTGCAAAGTTTTTGATTGTTTTGAAAACTTAATAAAACGCGATTAGGTTCGGTTACCAACTTTTAAGCGGCTTGGTCAGATTATTAAATATTTAAGTACGTGGCATCACTTAAGCCTTTACTTTTAGACATCCACCTTAGAATAGATCTTATCCTTAGCACGCCTGCGAGTTATCAGCCGATATACTCAAATAATTTTAAACCAGCTTTAAATTATTAGTTCTTTATAGATCTATGCTTTTGGAACGCGGTTGGTCAATCTTTATGAATATATTACCAAATCTTTATTAGGTTCTTTAGCAAGCCTAGCAACACATACATCTAAAGGCTAGGGTGCAAACACGATCAAAAAAAGGAATGGAGGAGAAGAGAAGATTTACAGGATCGAGATCTGCCTCTTTGCCTCGAGAACGTGAATTTATAAGGCAGATCACATGATCGCAAGCATGCTTTGAAAATAGAAAATTGCTTTAAATTTAAAGTGCTTTAAAAATAAATTGCATAAAATTAAATTACATGAAATTTAAATGCTTGAAAGTAAATTGCAGGAATTTAAATGTGCATAAAATTTAAATTTGCTTTAAAATAAAATTGAAAAGGAAATGCTTTACATTTGTTTCTTTAGATCTGAGATCTAATGCTTTTAGAGATGGAAAAAATTAGAAACTAATCTGAAGACAAGGAACTTATCTAAGTTCAGAAAAATTCCTTGAATACAGAGAAATTTCGTCTATGATTTCTATCTCTAGAGAGGGATTTTTAGAGAGAAGGAAGAGAAAAAGTGAGAGAGAGAGAGAGTGATCCAAAAATTCTGAGGAGTCTTTAGTCTTCCTTCAGATTATATACAAGGTCTTCAAACTGTGGCAAGTTCCACTTGATACTGTTCACTGTAGCGCTAAAATTTGAACTGTAGCGGGACTGCTGCTTTATACATGTAGATACTAAGAACTGTTGCTTTATACACAAGAATATACGGTTCGGGTAAAGAGACATGTGCGCTCTCACTTTTATCCAGAGGACCACCCGAAAATACAAGAAATTATAGATCTTTTTTTTTTAAGTAAATAATCAAATAATTATTTACAATGCTTTATGGGAGAGAAAATACCGAAACAATCATCTTCATTTTCGTCTCCAAGGGAAATGAATGGCTCTTCATCTTCATCATCATTTTCAGAGGTGTCAGCTACTGAGGACTTTGATCTGGAGGTGAGGAGCTGTTCCATGACTTTGAAATATTCATCTTCTTTTAGATTTTTGGGTTAGGAAGGTTTGTTGGGCTTTGGATTCTTTAATGGTTTGTGGTAGAAAACCTTTTGAACTAAGCCAATTTTTTATAAGAGTATCAGTTAATTTGGATTGTTCATCGAATTTCGACCACCATTTGACTTTGAAAGTTCTTTGGATAATGAGTTATTTTTCTTGGGTATGAAATTTGAAATTCCACATCCATACCCATGGAAGGAAGAAATTTGTACAAAAACATAGAAAGGGGGAAAAACGTTTCTCTGAGTCTGATGGAGTATAATGGGCTTTGAAAAGGTTTAAACAATGAGTGGCATTTGGGGTTAGGATTTATGGTGTTGGACCAAAGTAATTCCACCACTGTTGAAACCAATTTGGAAGGCTTTGGACAGTTATTTTGGAATTGAAGAAGAATAACCATGAATGGGATTTCTTCGGGTTTTGTAGGAAAAATGTGTTTAACCAAGCTTGCTGGTAGTCCCAATAGGAATAGGTCAGGCAATGTGGTAAACACATTTGAAAATTTAGAGGGAAATTTTTGAATTTGTGGAGTTGGTCGCCCCACTGGTTTGAGCTCAAGACTTTTAAAATAGTGGTCGTGGAGTCAATAAGTTTCAGAGAAAAAGTGTTTAAATTTCTGATCAAGATGCTTTGGTAGTAAGGCTGGGGTTTTGTTAAATCCCATGGTTTGAAAAACCAGCCTTTAGGAAAAAACTTTGAGATTGCTTGGAAAGGATCAGTGTGGTAAAATCCATCTTCCATAGTTAAAACATTTTGAAAATGGGTTTTATCATACCAATCAGAGGTTTTCTTTGAAGGTGTTGGTTGGGAAAGAACAATCTGAGAAGATAAACTTTCACCTGAAAGAACAATAGTTTGGCTTTGGGAAGAAGGTTTCGTAATTTCTTTAGAAATTGGTTTTTCTTCCTCAGGGATCTGAGAAAGGGCTTTAGATTTTGAAATGCCTTGTAAGGCAAGCATAAGCTCAGGGGACTTTGTAATGGATTCCATCAACTCTTTTACTTGTTGTTCAAAGGAGATGGATTTATATTGGGTTTCTTATTCTTCCTCAACCATTTCAATCCAGGATTTAATGGGCATGGCTGAAGATAGTAATTTTTCTTTAGAAGGGGTAGACTAGGGTTTTTTGGAGGCTTTTTGGGAGTCAGAATCTTTTAGAACAGCTTTACCTTTATCTCTGTGTTTTGGCGGCATTATCTGTTTTGGAGAAATTCCCGAGTTAGAAAATCAGGAATATAATTTGTATTTCCTTTAATAAATTCAATATCAAAATAAAAAACACTCAAAATTGCTTGCCACCGTGCAAAAATCTGTTTTGATGCAATATTTTAAACATCTTTTTCCAAAACATGTGTTTGCAGCTTTGCAATCAATTCTTAGTAGAAATTTTTGATTTAATAAATCACTTTGAAATTTTGTAATGCATAAAACAATGGAAAGAATTTCTTTTTTGATAGTACAATAATTTTTCTGGCAATCATTCCAATGTGCAGAAACATATTGTACTATCTGTTCTTTATCATTTTCATTTTGCTTTAGTATGCCTCCATAATCTAAATCAGATGCATCACTCTCGACAATTTTAGGTAATGCAGGATTAGCAAGATATAAACATGGAATGCTTTTTACAGAATTCTTTATAAGCTTTACAACCTTGGTATGTTCATCAGTCCATGCAACAAGTTTTTTCTTTAATCTATCATGCAAAGGTTTAGACATCCTGTTGATGTTAGGACAAAAGTCAAGGACATAATTTAAACTTCCTAGGAATCTCTGTAATTGAGTCTTATCTAGGATTTTATCAGGAAACTTGTCTGCAAAGACCAGAGAACGCTCGATGGGGGTGATGGTTCCTTTGGAAATATAGTGATCGATGAACTCTTTTGTTTGAAACAAAGAGACTTTAGAGAGATTGCTTTTGGCAAAATAAAAAGTCTTTAAATGTTTGAAATGTTGGTCGATGGTTTGAGAGAAAATCAAAACATCATCAATATAAACAATGCAAAATTCGGGTTATAAATGTCATTCATAATCCTTTGAAATTAAGCATTTTTCAAACCAATGGCATGACCATTCGTATTGGCCAAATGGAAAAGCAGCTTTTTAGATGAATTTGAAATTGCCAAAAACCTGATTTCATGTCAAATTTTGAAAATATAAAAACAGAATGCAGTTTTTGGAGCAAATCTTTTTTATTAGGTATTGGGTACCTAATCCATTTTAAAGCTTTATTAAGGGGTTTGTAATTTATGACTAGTCTAGGGGTGCCTCTTTCAATTTTAGAATTTTTATTAACATAAAAAGCGGCACAAGACCATGGGGATCTGGATTTCACAATGAGTCATTTGGACTCTAAATCTTTGATTTCATTTTTACAATGTTGTTCCAATTCCATATTCATTTGAATTGGACGAGCTTTAGTGGGAATCTGTCTTTCATCAAAAGAATTTTCATAGGGCAAATCTACCAAGTGTTGTTTTCTATTTCAAAAAGCGGAAGGTAGATCAGCACAAATTTCTTTTTCGATAAGAGTTTTGAAATCAGAAATTTTTCTTTTAATAAAATCACTTTGTAAATGGTTCTCAATTCTTCTTAAACTCAAATCTTTTTGTAAAAACATTAAATCATTTTGTCTTGATTTAATAAGATTATTAATTTGGTTCTGATAAATAGAACAAGCTTTAACAATATTCAAATTCCTTGTTTTTGGCTTTTCAATAAATGGAAAAATAATTTTTTCATTTTTTACTTTGAAAGATATACTATCATAATTGACAGTATATGGGGTTATAAGATTTATAAAGGGAGTTCCTAAGATTTACAGAATGGTGAATATCATTTGTAAGAATGAAAGAAGTTCTAAATTCAAAACCATTGTTATGAATAGAAGCTTCAACTTTAGAGTCAACTTTTAATTTTGAATTATTGGCGGCAGAAAGCCTTTCTTTTGTTTTTTCATGAAATCGTTTCGGAACAATATCTTGTCTGATGCAATTTAAATCTGCACCGGTGTCGAAAAGGGCAATGGCATCAATTGCAAAATCATCCGAAAAAATTAAAGTGGCTTTGATTAAATATTTTCTGGTGGTGACTTGCTTTAAAGAGAAAAGAAAATTATTGGGAACAGATTCAATATTATCAACGTTTTGTCCATTATCATCACCATCAGTTTCAACTTCTTTATCTGAATTATCCCCTAATTATTTTTGTAAAAGAAGCTGAATAATCTCAGAATCAGTTTTCTGTTTTTCTTTTAAATCTCTAATTTCACATTTGATTTCTTTTATCTCTTTCTGAAGATCTTGGATGTTAGGAACCATTTTCTTTGCTTTCTTTTTATCCAAAATTTCAGTAAGGTCATAAGAACTCTTTTTAACGATTGGGACTTTAGAAATCTCTAGTTTATTTGAATCAAGAGTTTTCAAAAGCTTATCAAGATATTCCTTTTGTAAATTTGGATCAGAAATATGCTTTACAAGTTCAAGGAAAATCTCTTGGTCTTTTGTTAAAACATTGATTTTCTTTAAAAACGATTCTGATTCAGAATCACTACTGCTATATGCAAAGGTATCTGAGTCAATTAGCTCATCGACTTGAAGATGGTCACTATCTCCCGATATGGAAGACTCAGAGTCAGAAGACTCTATAAGAAGAGAGGCTATTTTGGAGAGGGTTTCTTCATCAAGCCCAAGCTCATGAAGTTTCTTATTCATCCTGCAATACTTTGCAGTATGGCCTTTTATACCACACTTATGGCATATGGCTTCTTTATAATTGAAAGGGGTTTTGGTTTTGGCTCTAAACTCTTTCCTTTTAGGGAATTTAGATTTTTTATAAGGCCTCGAGGGTTTCTTATAAAAATATTCCCTGGGTTCAGGAAAGGGTTTCCTATGGCTTTTAGATTTGTAATGTTTTTTGTAAGGTCTCGAAGAGCACTTACCATTACATTCTTTGGAGGTAGAAGTTTTAAAGAGGTCATAATTGAATTGTTTACAGAAACTACCAAGCTCTTGCTTAGATTTCTTAAGTTCCCACTTAAGTCGTTTCTATAATTTCAAATCTTGACAAATCTTTAAACCTTCTTTGTTGACAAAACTGACTAACTCACCATAGGTAAGATCGTCATAAGGAATACGGTTGTCATAAAGGGCTTTAATAGAATTCCTAACCTTTTCTCCCAAAAGGGTAGGCAATCCTGTTAAGAATTTCTCTTTCCAAGTGGTATGATTTGCATCATCTCTGAGAAAGTGTCTGGTGAAAAAAGTGGTTTTGTAAGCTTGGAATTCACTAAGTTTCCTACACCTGAGATTGTGTAGTAACTCAGCATTTTTGTCTCTAAGGTGAGAAGGGTCACTTATGAAATGAAGGGAAATAGTCACAATTAGGGTAGCTACTGCATCCTGAATTGGACTATTGAACTCATCAAAGATGGGGGTGCCATCTTGATCTCTTTGTATAGAATTTAGGATATCTAATTGTTGCTCATTGATGAGGAGATGATCCCACCAACCTTTGATTGACTAAAGAAATAAGGATTTCTGCAATAGCCTTGTCAGAAGTTCCCGATTGGGTTTTATAGGCATTGGCTGCCATGGTCATTTGTTGCAACAATCCTAGTATGTTGTATTCCGACATACCATCAATATTACATTCATAGACAGATGATGCATTATACCGAGACTGGTTTAATGCACTAGGCCTATTGTCTATGGTCAAATTTGGAGGAGACTTGACAGTGGGAAGGGTTAATTCCCAATGGATCTTGTTAGCTTTAGGAATAGATTCTTCTTTGAAGGCTTCTAAATCAGAAGAGGCTATAGATGTTTGGTCATCTTGTTCTAATACTCCAATCTTGCTGGATTGAGGAGTATCAGGAGCTATTTGAACTTTACTAGAAGAGGACGAAGCAGCTTCAATCTTATCTAGTTGTTCTCTAATGGCTTTTGCAAAATCTGATTTTGACTATTGGACAAGCTTTTGGCTAGTTTTCGAAACCTGGAAAGGTTTGAAAATAGGTTCCTTAAGCTTTTTGTCATAATCCGATTTTGATGGAACAGGAGAAGTGGAAGATATAGAAATGGTTGACTTCTGGAATTGGTTTTCTATCCTAGTCAACTGTTTTCCAATGGTATTTAAGTTAGTATTACAGAAATTATTCTGTTCAATAATACTACTTAAATTCGCATCAGAATCATTGGGTTTGGGGATTTTGTAAGGTGATGCTTTAATTTGGACAGGAGGTTCGCCGTGATCAACGGTTAAACTCCAAAGAGGTGGATGCTCAGATTCTATAGTTCTGTCACTATCAGAAAGTTTCCACTCGGGGATTTTCTTCCTAACAGTAATAGGATTTGACTCTTTGAAATGATCATCTATGTTGTTCTCAGAAGAATATATTTCGAACCAATCAAAAAACAATATATGAACTTGGTAAAGATTCACAAATTCATAATAGATTTGTTGGATTTCTTTTCGTTTATTTAAAAATTGTTTGAAAAACTAA